>VZTT01052682.1:0-40694 GCA_013400855.1 Buphagus erythrorhynchus
TAAGTGACCTTAGTAGTTTGAAGCAATCCCACAGCTGTTTTGTACACTCAGTGAAGTCCTGGTCTTCCTCACACACACAAGGCATTTTGCATTGATGGACTGTCCCAAAACCACTGACTTGGCACAGAAGTCCTCCAGTGAAGTGTACTCTTCTGAAAATGGTTTCTAATACATTCTGAGACAACAGTACCCATTTCTTACTGAAAATAAAACCAAGTAGAGTGGGCTGTAGTAATTACTTAGCCATCAGAAATCATGAGGGGACTAGATACCAACTCAGAAACAGAATCATGAAACTTGCAGGCTCTTGGTCTGAGTATATCTCCGTGTGTATTATGAAGTTACAGATGGGTGGAGTCAGTCCATGTAGTGCCTATAGACTTTTTTAAAAGTATAAGCCTAAAAATACAAAACTGAACAGATGTGTATTTTAAATTTTCATACTTCCAACATTTCATTCAAGTAAATAATTCAAAGGTTTTGGGATGAAATGATAAAATTTTCCCATGTATTTTAGAATATTATATTTATTTCTTTTTCCAGGTCATATAGGTTTCAGTTCATAACTTGTATGAGTTGAAGTCTATTGCCTAAAATTCACAGTCTCCTGAGATGTCATAAATGAGTTTGAAGCTTCCCCAATAATCAGCTCTTACTTTTAAGCAGCTAAAACCCAGATGGCTGAAGCTAATACATCCAAAACAGAGATGAAGCTTACAGGAGAAGCCCTTGACCTATTCCATGGTGATGGTGATGGTGATGTAAGAGCACCATCAGTTAAAAAGAGAAATCCCAAAATCATAGGTTATTCTGCCTTTTGAAAACCTGGTAACCACAAATAGGTGCTACCTTCTGCATTTTCACAGAAGGTTGTGCCATAGTTGTACTGGATTTAACCCTGTTTGCCTCAATTCTCTTAAGATGGAAACCAACAATTTCACCCCCTCTTTGACCAGCTCAGCAAATTTATCTTGTTTTTGTCCTGCTGGCTGTGTGCTGTCAGCTAGTGGGACAGTTCTTCAAGAACTGTCACATGAAGCAGAGCATCCACATGGAAACCATCCCTAGATGCAATAAAATTACCACAAACCACCATGTTGAAATGCACAATTTGTGCCAAGACTTCTCACTTCTCTTTCAGGGCAGTATTTTCCTAAGTCAACCAAACACAAAAACTCAACCACAAGACATCCCAGCTGACAAGAACAAGTTAGTAATACCAGTCCTGCTCATAGGAGAGAAAATGAAACTTCTCTGAAGTTTCACAAAGTACTTCTTGCTCTAAGCATAGATTAGTTCCCACAATCATCTCTTCCCATCTTGCAAGGACAGTTGTCTGTGAGATTTCTGCTGGGCTGAACTAGTGCAGAGTTCTCTTTGATATTAGAATACTTCCTCTCTCATTAAGATGGCTTGAGCACAAGTGATGAAAGGGAATAGCGCCTTACAGTATCTTTTAAGAAATGACAGGATGTATTTATTAGTCATAACAGTTGTGAGAAAGAGGAGCCAAGTAACTGTCAGAAGCATCAGTCAGAAATGGACAAACTCAGCTACTGCGAGGGGCTGAACATGGAGCTACAAACACACTTCCTGATCAGAGCAAGTGCAGCACCACCTCCACAGCCTCTGGAGCTGCAGGTTCATGGAGCCCTCCAGTCCAGGGAAAACATGTAGGGTCAGAAGTCTGCAGGGTTTTGGCTGAGGACTAAACCTCAGCAGCTGTTGACTCCCCCTTCTACTGTGTCTGCACAGGGAATGCAAGACCTTCACCCTAGAAATTATTCCCAGTTGCAGCTGCTAGATATTCATAACAAATGTCTAATGGCTAAAATTGTGTGTGGTGGACAGCGTCAGCTTTCATGTCATATGGGGACAATTGTGTATTCTGCACTGTGGCTGAGATGTGTCACCCTAACGTCTGAAGCTGTATTCCTAGCCCAGGAACTGCTGTCACTGAGCAGTAAGTTCAGACCCCCGCTGATGCTTTCTTTGTATCAAGTTACTGTTTTCTAACATTGTACATATGCCAGAACTGAGTAGCTGCCACTGTGTCTCACTGCAAGAGAGAAGGTGTAACTGTAGTTGCCCTGTCTATGAATTACATTTGAATCAGATTCAATTCCAGGTTACAGCAGGACAAGGGACAAGCACATCCCATTCCAGAGTGCTTCCAAAGGCAATGTGCCTTTTGTGCTGACAGTGGCTATCACCAGGGGAAAACACAAGGAGGATTTATTCTGTTGGTGCATGCCACCAACATGAAGCTTCTGCTGGATTGCTCTGAAACTCCTTTCTTCAGAATGACAGAATCTCTGAATATTCTGAGTTGGAAGGGACCCACAAGGATCACCGAGTCCAACTCTTACATGAATGGCCCATCCAGGGACTGAGCCATGACTTGGGCATTATTAGCACCAGGCTCCAGCCAGCTGAGCTCCAAGTAATCTGTAGTCAGTCTTGTGGGAAGAACATGCCTTTCTACTGGTTTACACTGTAGAACTAACCTGAAATAGTGTTTCCATGAATCAACCAATGTTCCAACCCCCAAAATCTTACGAAAATCTTCTTTTTTGTTAAGATACAGTGAGGTGCCACAAACAGCCTGAGGAGATGGAAAGCAGAGACACTGCTGTAATGTGTAGGGGTGCAGTGCTGCCCAGTGACCAAGAGCACAATGCACCTCAGCCATCAGAGCTGCTAAGGACACACACTGCACCAGCTCTGTGCAGGCTCCAGTGCCTTCAGGGCACCTTGCTCCTGACACAGCTGGTTATATGTCCCGTTCAGATACATCCTGGTGTGCTGGACTTAGGGAAAATACCTGGAACAATTCTGTTGTGTGCACAACAGCTTGTCTGTGTTCAACAGCCAAATAACCAGAGGTTTCCTCTTGAAGTGGTAAGTTGCACATTGCCATCTTGAATCAGTAGAATTGGTGCATCTGATAATCATATGTGATTATCTGTCTTTTCCCAGCTCTAAATCTAGATTAGACAGACAGAGATTTGAACTCAGGGCCAAAAGCTCAGACAGAAGAGAAGGAAACATCACTTTTTTTCTTTGCTTTGTAAGAGAAAAAAAAACATTAGAGCCCAGTGCCTTTCCTGTGGAAGGACAGGACATATTGCATTAGATGCTATCATCCTTTAAGAGGTTCTGGGATTATTTTTGAAATGACAAAAACAACCACACGAGTTCTTTCTTGTTTACAGGACAACTGTTCTCACAAAATAAATCCAGCAACAAAGGGGAGTGGCAGGGAAAGATGGATAGTATTTGGTTTCACTAACAGTCTAGTCAGATGAAAATATCCCCCTGTATCTGACCCTCAGGGTATGTTGCTGGTCAAGTGAAGCCAACTTGCATAATATTCAGCCAAGAGAGCACGAATTTTGGCCTGATAAGGTGCTGAGGATGAGATTTATTACACCATATTTATGTGTATAGAATCAATTTAAAGAAGCACTGCAATATTTGCTATCATGCAGGTAGATGGCCTCACCCTGAAATGCACTCAGATCTCTTGCCTGGTGCTGAGTCACTTCACTCCTGCAGGAGTCAATCAGAGCTGGGAGCTTTGGATATCTTAGGGTTTGCCTCATACAGAGTGTGATGTACAGGACCCTGCTGACAAACCCTCCTTCTTCCCTGCAGTTTAATTTTAGGATTTTGCACTGATGTGTATCTTGTGTCTTCTTTTGTCATTATACACATAAATTAGGGTGGAATTCTTACAGAGAGATGAGGGGTAAAAGTCCTTTTTTGAGTAGTTTTGCCATAGCTAAGAGAACTTTCTCATGCAAAGCAGAAAAATAGTGTCTGTCCTTCAGGAAAACCAAAAGTTAGCAGAACTTTGAGTCAGTAACGCCTCTTCCCCTGTCTCTGTTGTGCATCCTCCCTCTTGACATGTACTAATTTAATAATGAAGCAATCCCTGAAAAATTATGATTTTTTTAACATTTGCAAGAATCTTGTCTCTGAGTTTGACTCAGGTTTTGCTGAAGAAAATTATCTTAGAAAACTATTGGATTCAATCTATCACTCCATTGATCTGGATTTCTAAATTCACTTACATCTGTTACAGGAGAGCATCAAATATTTTAAGGAACATTTTAGCTCAAATTCACACTCCAAGAAATAAACAGTTTACATGAAATGATGCAGCTGAGAAGGGAGAAATAACTCTAATGATTATAAAATTCAGTAACTTGTTCAGAATTTAAATATATAGGTTTTGGCTTTCATGTACATGAGAAGAATCCTTCCCAGTCCCTCTAACAGCATGATGTCTGCACCTAGGAATGTCATAAACAGATCATACAAAAAAATCATTCAAAATCACATTTCTTAAAATTACAGTCATAATATGATTCACCATGAATGCCATTATACTAAAAATAAGAGGACTGGTGATGAATTGTATTAAATGTATACTTTGCTGTTTCCTATATCTCTACTATTCCTTCAGTGTTTCTTTTATATCCTAAGACAGTGATTCTCTAATTCATAACCTCTAATCTTGATACTATAGTCTATCATATTGAGCTGAAATAAACCCCTCTAGTTTTTTATGTCATTTGTATTCTCCAAATCCCACCCACGTAATTGGAATCTTTTGAGGCATAGTATGTGTGTTCATATCACAACACAAAAGAGAACTCTCTACAGGCTGCAGAATTGTGGGGCATTAATCTACATAAGGTAGGAACTTACAAATCATAAGATACTTCTCTATGATAGTATGATTTAACATAATTTATTCACCATAATTTATTCACCATTCATACCATATCATCTTAAAGCAATTGAAAACACTTCTATTTGCTTATGATTGTATTTTCAATAAATGGTGTAAGAGTTTAATAGAATATTAGGAGGCATTGATCAAGTAAGCTGTTTTTCACCAGAAAAATGTCCATTACAGCTCACAGATAGTTAAAACTACAACAATATTTACAAAGAATCATTAACTGTGTCCTTTTGTTTTAAATCCCAGCCACCCCTGTTCTCTGCTAGCAAGCTGTGCTGAACCAGGTGTTTCTGCTAAGGACCAGGGACCAGCTGACCTTCTGGCAGGTAGCTCATAAGAGAGGAGAGGAGACCAGATTATCTCTACTGAGAAGGCAAGCAGGACTGGAGCAGCTTTAGGTGACAGCAGACTCATTTTTAGCCCTGAAATGAGGTAAGTGCTGCCTTTATTTTGGGCTACTGTTGAGGGAGATATGCTTGCTTTGTTTACACTGATATGCTGCAGTCTGTTTACTGTGTTTAATTGTCATTTATAATGTGCCTCACAGGAGTTGTGCTTTGAGATTATTGCCTTTGTGATCTGAGATGTTTTGTAGAAGTTTAAGCTTCTGTTAGAGTGTTTGGAATCTGTTGTTTAACTAGCTGCCTTTCCCCAGGGTGACTGACCAACAAAAAAAAAAGGTGATGTAAAAACTTCACTAGCTTCTGTGATTCTGTAATTGAAACTAGTTGCTTGGATTCTAAGAGTTCCCTAATGCTTAGGACAGAAGATAATTCAGAGGAGAGGCTGGGTATAGCAACTGTTTCCTGTAGTGAGAAAGGAGGTAAGATATAAATAGAAACCTGAAGTTTGTGTGATGGACCACTTGTTGCTCTTCTGCAGGAGCAATTTCTTCAGGGGTACGAAGGAAAAAAAAATCCCATGCTTGCTTTTTTGGATGGATCTGCCTTTGTTTGCTACAGCCTTTTAGTTCCTCATTTGAAAGAAAAAAGCCTTGGATATTCATCTGGCCAATCTAACATTTGCCAAAAAGACCCTACCCTCTCCCTTCTTAAAAACCTGCTGTAAATCCGAGTTCATTACACCCATTGTTCCCTCTTTGTTTCTAGTTCCTCCCCTAAGGCTGAAGAAGAGATGAACTAAGAAACCACTGAGGCATGGGGGCTGCCCTGAGACCTCCTACTTGTTGCAATATATCTATGAAAATTACTGCTAAGTATTCCAGGGGAGGGGGAAAGAAAGGGGTGTGGAGTGCTTGTCTTGGAATGTTCCCAGCCTCCCATATGGAGAGGAGTGCTGGTGTTTGGCTGGAATGGGGCACAGAGGAGCTCTGCAGCTGTCCCCATGTGCCCTCTGCTCCAGGGCTGCATCTGCACTCATGGTCAGGGGCTGGGTCCTGGAGGCAGCAGTTCCCCTGTTCATGTGACTTTGGGAGAGGCCAGCAGTTGTTTCTGAAAAGAGCCTGCTGGCATCAAGTTGTGTTTTGACTGGGAGTACTCCAATATCTGCCTTAATGCTTATTCTTAGGTAGTCAGGAGCCCAAAACCATGTTTAGTCAAGTTGCCAAACACAGCATACGTGAAGAAGCTTGATTTTTGTAGATGTTTTTTCCTTTTGGTCTTTCTGCTTCACCAGAGTCAGAGGGCTCTCCAGCACTCCTCAGTCTCTGCTTCTCTGCAGCCACCAGCAGGTCTTCGTGAAAAACCTATTTTTATCATTGACTTTTCTGAGGGACCACAGGCCTACAGACAGGGCAGGGGACAGTGTGCCTTGTGTCTGTGATGGTGCATTGTGACTCACCTTCCCCCTGAAATGTTTATAAACACCATAGATTGTTTGGTACCTCCTGTACCTGTATCCTGTGGCACTCAGGGCAGATGAGCTGGATGACTAAATCGTGCTTGGCTGCAGGCAACAGCCAGAGCCTTCCTGTGACTCTCCAGCAGTGCTAACTCCACAGCTCCTTGTTACAGGCACCCTCTGTGCAGACACTAATTGTTCCTTTCCTGTCCCCTGGCAGCAGGCAGGCTGCAGAGGAATAATGCACAGCAAATAGTTTGACTCATGCACACCTTTAGCCTCTGCTCAGCAATGAGACCTGCATTCGCACATCAGCTTACGGAGAGATGATTTCCATAGCAACAGCCAGGATATGTGGGATAGTATGAATGCTGCCTTGGAGAGCATATAAAGCACCTTCTTAAGAAATAACTGACTATGCAGGCTCTGAAAAAAAATAAGCAAACCACTCACTGTTGGTTGTGTGAAGGGAGTGTTGTGTAATTTTTTTGTCTTGTTTTTTATTGTTGTAAAAAAATTATATTCATGGATTCTTTTAGATATCACTTTTAAAAGAAGATATTCTTGGTAAAGAGAATGGGGGATTTCTGCTTTATATAGACTGTTAGTGGATGCAGAGAGCATGGAAAGATCTATGGTGATTCTTCAGCAACAGAGAGAATTTAATACCCTGAGTGAAGACCTGATAGGCAATTACCTGAGGCAAGCACCAAGGGGAAGGGAAGAATGACTGCTCCATTGATTGAGGGGCTGGGAAGCAGGATCAGCTGGTGTTCCCTTTAAGTAACAAGTTTTGTGGTTATTACTGTGGGGCAGACTTTCTGCTATCAGAAGACAGAGAGGCAATGCTCTAGTACTTGGACATGTAGAGAAACGAGATGGGAAACATGCATGAAGGAATGAAAACCATTTTACTCTTGGTTACATGCATATGTGTGTCTTCCCCTTACTGTTCTCCTGCTTCTTTTCCTCTTTGTTTTTTTGGTTTTGTTTGTTTGTTTTGGGGGTGTTGTTGCACAGCTCTATGTATCCACAAAGCAGCCCAGTGCCTGGACACCCCCACCAGGCTTCTCTGGGGAACGTGGCAGACAATTGTATTGGCTTCTGTAGGGTCAGGTGTTACTGCTTCGGGAGGGTTTGCCCCTTCCTTGGCCCTTTCACGTCAGGGAGATGTGCTCCTGGGCACACATCTGCAGCCAGCTCTGTGGTGGTGCCAGCACTGGTTACCTGGATACAAACAGCTTTGTCTTTCCAAATGGCATGAGACTGGAAGGAATTGCCTCAGCTCATTATAGGTGAAATGAATAAAAGCAGCAAGGCTGATTTCATCACTTCTTTACTAAGGGAATATGTAATCAACAGTGTGTGCTGCACTGCAGCACAAGTATCTTAAAAATAAACAGTTTTGGAAGGGGAAAAGTTCTTCACTTTTCAGAAGTTCAACAGATTAAATCAAATGTCGGAAACAGCTGAAACCATTGGAAATCTTGAATCTTGCACTTTAGCTGAATGCTGCAGATAAGCTCCATGTGCTATTGAATTCCTGCCCCTTCCACACATTAAGAGATCTGGATGAGTCTGCACAGCCCATCTACCTATGTATTTTTTAACCTTTTGCTAAATAATTACTATTCCTAAAAGATTCTCTTGTTGACTTATACAAGCAGCTGATACTTTGTCCACCTGGTACTGTTTCAGTGAGAAGGGCAGCGTGGGGACAGTGACAACTGGCTGTGGTTCTGTATGTTCTGTGTGCCTGTAAAGCTGGACCATCATATTTGCAGCTTCCCTTTGGAAATGTGTGCTCTAGCTCTGGCATTTGGCCTGAGTAGGGATCCTAAATCTGTGCTTTCATACGGGAGCAAAGAGCAGGGCTGTGGGATTTCTCCTAACAGTGGAGCTGGGAATGGCAAGCCTGCCTGCAGAGGTCAATAATGGTGGGTTATCCCACAGTGTCTGCTGCTGTGGGGTTTAGATCTCGGGAACAAAGCAAGCTATTTTCTTTTAATGAGTATCGTGTACTTCCAGCTTATGCTTTAATAGGATTAAACAGTCTCGGCATGGCCTTGGCAAGGTTGCACATACCCTAGGGCAGGGGAGTCTAGACTCACCCTTTGATTCTAGCATGTGAGGAGTGTGGCTCTGTGGGCACCCTGGCAGGTGTGGTGTGGCTGAATCCAGCCCTGAAACACTCTGCCTTTGTCTGGCATCAGCTTATTTCCCTGTATGCATGTATTTAGCTGCTAACATGGATTCTGAAAAGGCAAAAGATGAGCTGGAATACTGCTTGTACTGATGCAAATATTGTAGTGAGGGATGCACTTCTCTCTAAAGAGAATCGGGCTGGAGCCTTTAGTAGATCAATGCCATCTTCTTCTGCAGGAATCTTTCCCTCCTCTTCTTGTGTCTTTTGTTCTCTCTTCTGTATATGACTTGACCATATAGGGACATTTAATGTCTAACCCAGTGTGACCATCTGAGAGTGTCCTTGTTTATAGGGTTGCTTATTCCAGGCTGTTGTGTTGCAAAAGAGGTTGAGAGTCTGAACCAGGGTGAGATGACAGCCGCAGGTTGTTTACACTTGGTGTAAACAGCAAGTTTCACTCTGGGAGCAGGGGTCTCATGAAGCAAGACTTGAGTGCCTCCTCTTCTCTCCTCCTTCTCAGCAGATAAAATACAGCCTATTTTCATATGCTTTCTTTTCCCACCAGCTACATTTCCTCTGTCCACATACCAGCTCTCCTGGCATGTCTCAGATACGGGAGTTGTGGACCCACATTTCAGTGCCTGGCCAGCCAATTTTGTGGAGGGAAGAGCATGTGCACTTCCAGGGTGGAGATCTCCTCTTGCTGGCATCTCTCAAGGCAGCTCTGTGGAAGTGAGTTCCAACTAAAATCAATGACTCTAGAAAACCCGTGCTGGAAGCTGTTTTTTGTTTTATCCCATGCATCTGTTTTCTTCATGGCAATGCAATGTGTCTGTGTTGAGGCTATAAAATAAGATACTTCTTTTTCCAGAAATCAATTGTGAATACATCAGATTACATTGCTATGTATGCTGAATGGAGAACAAAAAGGAAAGAGCATCTTGCAATTAATTTCCTGTTATTGAAGCAGTAAAGGTCCCCATGGTGTTCCACCTATCCTTTAAGAAAGTGCCTCAGCTTACCGGCACTGGTAACAAGTAGATGGCTTTAGAGTTGTTTTGTTAGAGGAAAAACACATTAAATATAGCCTTGGATTTATCAAGTGTTAGCTCTTGAAATAAGTATGAGAAAGAGGGTCTCCCTTTAATGCTCTAGGGCTCAGGCTAAGCACATGCCTGGAAAACAAATCATTCTCTGATGTTAAGTCTGCCCCTCTGCTGTCTTTCTGGAGAGGGACAGGTAGGGTGGAGCTGAACAAGCAAACAAGGAAATTCAGAGTCTTGCCAGAGGCAAGAGGGTGAGGCTTTGGCAGAAATGGGAAGATGGGGCTACACACAAAGTTGCATCCTGCCTGCCATTTTTGGTAGCTCCCTTGGCAGGAGCTCAGCTGCAGATTTGGGGTCCTCATGAGACTTTATTGAAGCATGACCCACATTCTGGACTTGCAGGTGAAGAAAATTCAGAGAAGCTCTTGTGCTCCATGTGAAATGTTATAGCCAGGAGCAGAGGAGGAGATGAAAGGGGATATGTTTTGCTTTTACTTCCTAAGTATGCTTGCCCAGAGGCTCTAGGGAAGGGAGCCTCTATTGGTGCAATTGGTTGTACCCCTTGGAGGCTTGTAGGATATTGGTGATTTCCTTCTGAAAAGGGTTTAGCTGAGATGTTATGGGACTGAATCTTACTGGGCTGTGTCTCATGAAAGGACTCACATATTGACTGTGCCTATGGGATGTTCTCATTTCATGGCAACCGAGTGGTGGTATTCCTCCTCTTATTTCCCTACCAGAAACTGATTCTTGACTTTTTAAATAGCCTGTGAATCTATTCTCAGCTTTGACCACTGAGGGCATAAAACTCTGCTTTCATCCTTGACAGGGCCAACTGAGCTCTGGCTGTAAGCCAGGAAATTCTGCAGGTCCGTACTCAAACCCATACAGTGTTGCTTGTACTTTAATTATCTGCTGCTGCAGGTTGTGCCTGCAGACATCTGGAGTTCAGATTCAATCATCTGTGGGAAGATGCTTTAAAGGGTATCTTAGAAGAGCAGAGTTGAGTTGGTGCCCCTTGGGGCTTCTGTGTAAAGCAGAAAAACATCATGGATGGCTTTGGGAGGGAGGAACTAGATCAGTTTAACTTGGAAACACTTTAAAAATGAAAACTTCACTACTCAATGCAAGAAAAATGTGCTGAAAGTATTTTGTTGAGGAGCAAAATAGATTTTAGCTACTGTGCTGAAAGTCCTTGTGTCTCAACATGGTGAGGGGCCAAGTATGCTGGTGTTAGCTTCCCAAGGCAGAAAAACTGAAGTCCTACCCCTGCTAGACTCTGCAGACCTTCTTGGGAGAGAAAAGCATGAGCAGGAAGGTCTAACATCCCAGCCAGCAGTGAAACAGGGAGAGAAACTTTTGTTTAATAGTGTGCTAGAGAAAATGTCTCAGGTTTTCCCAGAGCAGCACTAAACTGTAACAGAGCTTGGTTAACAGCATCTGGGAGTGAGAAGTTATTCAACCTTGTCATCTGCTACAACAATGGGCATTCTGCTGTGAACAAAATGCCTCAATGCACTGCAGAGAAAAGAAGACCTCTCCAACACCAGCTCTTGGTGGGTAGGAGTGGTCCTCGTGCCCCACCTACATTTTATGTGCTGATGCTTCTGTAAGGTTTTGCAGACCCTTATTTTTAACATGTAAAATCCTGGTAGCTCTTCCTCTGAGTGTTTGGGAAATTGATTGGGTGTCATGCCTTGTGTTGGGAACAGATGCAGATACTCTTTGAGAGCAAAATAAGGGTATCTTTATTTCATGCAATAGTGCACAGCAAACTCCTCCACACACCCTTGGCAATTGCTGACGGCTGTCTGCACTCATGTGGGGCAGTCTGGTGCAGCATGGCCATTGCCCTGGGCTCCAGCAGCAGTGGAGCTGTGAGCAGGGCTGCAAGCAGCACACTGGCTGCCCTGAGCACTGCCCCATGTGAGTGTTGCCTCTGTTGAGAAGCTCACCTGACTGTGTCTCAGCACTGGGGGCACCCAGAGCTGGCACAGAGCAGCTTCCTGAGACTTTGCCAAGAGCAGCTGTGCCTGTAGCACCTTTAGCAAAAGTAGCACTGGGCAGGGATTTATACTCTGTCTACAAAGTCCATCACTCTCAATTAATCTACTGCCCACTGCTCTACATTGGTGTCCTGGTGAGCTGTCAGCCAGACCTGCAGGTCAGTAAGTGCACTTACACATGCAAGCCTGGGTAGGAGATGAATCTTTCCTGGGACAGTCTTCAAGACAGTGAAACTTTGTCCTTCAAGCTAGAGATTGCTGTAGTTTTCAACAAGAAATATCCCAAGAACAAGTCACATATCCTCCAACCTATAGCACAAACATATAGTAGGATTCGTGCTCTCAGGGGAAAAAAGCTGCCAAAGCAAGGGACTCTGCTGCATAAGCCTGGGGGGAAGTGGGGGTGGGGGGTGAGATTGAGGAGCAGAGATTGGAACAAAGAACATGTGACAGACCTTGGCTGTGTTTTCTAATGCTGGCTGGAAGGTGCTCAGCTGATAAGCTGGGTGTAGGAACCTAGTCAGAGCAATGCTGAAGAGATTTCCATGGATCACTCTGCTTTGGTTACCAGGGCATTAAGCAGTCTACTTCAGTCCTTTTAGAAATTTAATTTAAAAGGATGTAACAGTTGATCCAACTCTGAAAGCTAAATGAGATTTCTCAAGATTGCCTTGATCTTCTTGGATGGACATGGAGATCTAGGTCAAGGGTGTTAGCTGTACAAGGCACAGCTCCAAGCATTGCTTCAGGATGAACAATGTGGTATGCAATGTGGCACTGATTCCTGAAAGAATGCACTCACCCATGCTCTTTTTAAATGAGGCTTGAGTGTGGTAAAAGAGAAAAAAGTAGAAAGAAAATTTGCCTGTGAAAAATATGGTGAGCAGATGTCTAAAATGGAAAGGAAGGGAAGAAGAGAGGAGGCAGAGTAGCTATCAGAAAGGAGGTTGCTACTCAGGATGCAAAAATGTTTTTAGGTTTCCCTCAACCTGTAAGACCTACAGATCTGTCTTCATAAGGATGGGTCATTTGAAGCAGTGAAAACTGACTATGGAAATACTTATTTCAGAGTCTTCATCACAGATCTGGGCTGCTCATATTTCTTTAGTCACAACAACTTAGCTTGTTCTCTTTTTTTTATCTCATATTATAGAGATTTTGATAATCTCACCAGATAGACCAGATGTGGTAGGAGAAATGGGAATGTCATTGAGGTACTCTCTGTGGGTGGTAGAGATACAGTAAGAAAGCATTGAACTTGTGCCAACTAGCCCATGAAGAATTAGTGGGGAAATGGTATGTGTAAGGTATCCATTAAAATTTATTATAAGAAAACTTTAAGCAACTCTTAGGGATAAAACTTCCCATGCTGATATGTCTCTTGGGACAAACTTTCCTGGGAATTTCTCTAATTTTCAAGGGACAGGTTTCAGAGCTTAGATCCAAGGATTTGCAATGTCAGAAACATTGTGGCAATTTTCTCTAGAAGATATTTTGACATTATTTATCTTGCATCAGTATCATTCCATAATAAACCATATCTGTGCTTTTATACTTGCTATACAATGAACACATCAAAAGCAGATGTATTTTCCATCATAAATCTGAACAAGTGTCATGCACACCTGCTTAGTGCTCCAAGCACTCACACTCAGTGCAATCCTTCTTGTGGCATTGCTTCAGTCACTCTGGATGCCTTCAGTCTTCCTAGGATTCCAGTTTGTTTTCTCAGCTTAATAGTAAAATATCCACGTGGATAAACATCCTTGCTTTTGCAGAAGGCTGAACTGACATGGCAGCCTGACTCCTTCAGTTCAGTGGAGGTTAATTGCAGCAGCCAACACCAGGCTTCAAGTGGACACTACTGTGTGGATTGTGGAGTCTCTGCTTTGACTCCAACAGTAATTGGTGATTTTGTACTAAAACTCTCTTGATATTATTGTGTGAATAAGCTGTGGTATTAAAATTGTGGCACTCATCAGAGTGATCATAAAAACTTTAATATTCTTGTTCCAAGTTGTCCCCTGAGTAAGATGGAATAAAATTTCTCCCTGTCAATGTCTGAATCACTGCAGGACCAACACCAGTATTTCCTAATGCAGTAAAAGCCAGTCTTGTTTGTTTTCAGAACAAGTTGAAAGTTTTATTTCAACCATTTTATTTTTATGGTAATGACATGAAGTGATCAAAACCCAATTCAATGCAGTCAGGAGCTCAGGGACAACCTTTAGTCTAAAGCAGAGTGAGAGGTCATATAAGACTATGATCTGCAGGGCACTTTTATCACATTCTGATGATCTTTTATCTTTAAGATAACTTCATCATGAATGTAAACATATAAGGGTTACTTCTTGGTTTTTCCTTCTCCCTGCTTTTCTTGTTTAAGAGCAAGAACGTGGTGAACAGTAACAGATACGGTGCTGCAATTTCTCATTTTCTTTTGCTCTCATTTTAAAATCCTGAGGATAAGTCTCTAGTTTTCCAATTTTCCATAATTCCAAGTTCTCCCAACTTAAGCTCATTTTCCCCCTTGTACCTCTATTGCACATATTTTGAGTTCTGTTGCTGCATATGTGGCAGTTCCAATTTGATTGCTTTCCATTTTCTCCTCTGCCTAGAGCAAATTTCATACAGCAGCCACCCAGCTATTCACCACTTTTTGATCCTTGTTCTGCTACAATATCATCTTAATGTTACTTTCTCTCCACCCCTGCCTCTCAAACCTAAATTCAAACCACATAATATCAAGTAACCTGAGTCTGTAAATAAAGAATGATGTGCTTTTTCTCTTCTTAGTCCCTCAGATCTTAACTATTCATTAAGATTCTTATTAGTTGTCTTGATTTCACACTGTTTTGTCATAGAGATCTTCCTAAGAAGTTTCCCTTTGGCTTGCTCCTACCATTGTTTCTAAGCTGGACCCCAAAAGCTCCTGGGCCAACCTCAAGGACTTTCTGCAAAGCAGGGACCTCCACCAGCAGGGAGGTGCAGGGTCCCTTGGGAAATAGAGCCTCCCTCTGCATACCCTGGCTCCAAAGTCCTTTAGTGTCTCTGGAAGTAGAAATTATAAAGGGTTTTGGGGTTTTTGATATATCATCTTTCCAAACAAAAACATTGGTTCACTAAAACAGACTCATCTTTTAACAGAGACTTGTTCTTCCTTAAATTCTTGTCACTATGAGAATGCAAAAGCAGAGCAGCAAATAGATAATGATTAGGAGGTTTCCCCTGGACAGAGAAACAGGTTCAAAACTCTTGTTGGAACAGGACATGGTAAAGTTGTGGACTCAGGTATGTGGTGTCTCAGGTAAGTTCCTGAGTCACTGAATTATTCCAGGATAGAGTTTTTATGCCTCTTTACTAAGCAATTTCCTCCGTTTCGTCACTCTTCAGGGATTTATGTAACAAAACAGTGGAATAATGTTTCTATAAAATTCTAACCTTATGCTAAGTTTCTATTTTTGAATTGTATTTTTGATTTGTCATGTGTGGAGGTTTGCTTAGGGAGCTCTTGATTGGCACTCATTAAATCTGTTTGTAGATTACTAAATCCTATTGCATAAGAGCACATTCATATAGCCAGGGGCTACACAAATACCTAGTTAAGTTTTCATGGGGCTATATTGCTTCTAATAGCTTTTTTTTTTTTTTTAATGTGCACATAACAGTTGTTTTCCTGCCAAGGAAAAGTATTGCAATAAACGTAAAATAAAACACATGAATAATTGGAAGTACTTCTATCAATTAAAAATACTTCTAAAGAGATAAGAAATGTAGAGCATTTAATAATATTTCTATGTGATGTTTGGCATTCATTCTTTAAGTGTTGATACAAGATCCCAGCAAGAACAGATAACTGTGAGGAAGGTAGTTTATTCTACTGATGCATGCTTGGCTGTCTGCTGAGATGGTGTATTCCAAAGTGGTCCATTCTTAGGAAAGTAAGATGTTCCCAGCTGGGTGTATTCCTTCCATAAACTAAAACTAAATCTATTTTATTTTTTTGTTGGTTTTACCCCATCCATCACACTGAATGAACCCTGAATATATGAGCAGAAAAATGATGAGTGATAAGCAGATGTTCCACTTCCCATACTGTACAAACTTGCAGAGATGAGCAAGCACAAATGAAAACAATCACAGTGGAAAATGAAAAGAAAATGGACAACTAAAAATTAGGTTTAACATAATCCTGAAAATGAAATATCTTTCTATATCTTCTCCTGCTGTGACGGCATCATAAAACTACCTCTTACCATTTTATGTGTGTTATGGAGATGAGTATAAACTAAAACAATCTAAAATGCAAGCTTTGCCAAAGTAATTCAACATCATTTCACTGCTGTGATGAATCCCTGGACTCTGCCTTTTGCTCCCTGTAAACACCTTTTTCCTGTGTGATCTCACAATCATCTGCTGTACCAGTCCATTAGTGCATTTGCACCCACACTGTCCCAGGCTTTGAATTCACTCTCACCTGAGCCTGAGCACAGAATAACCAGACCTCCTTCACTGAGGAAAAGCACTTGCCTGGCAGCTGGGTAAGTCCCTCACATAAGGTCTTGGGCACTGCAACATGAGCTCTTGGCTGAAAGTTTCAGGTACAAAAGTAATGCAAATAGGTAACTACACATTATCATAGTAATTGTGCATTGTTTTAGAATTCAGCCTTTTCATTTAGTCAACAAGTGGAGAATAAATTATAGATGTAAACTTGTTCTGATGTGTTTGTGCTGATGATCTCTGTTGCTTGCTGTTTTTATGTAGTTGTTTGGCCATTGCAAAAAGATGAGAAGAGAGGGCTTGTCCCTCAGTAAGGGGAGTGATTGACTTCCAGTGTACAAAGGACAGTCATTACAACAGTCTCAAAATAATGATAGTGCAGCTACCTGCAGGCAATACAGCTCTTCAAGCAAGCAACAGGATTGTGTTATCATTACACACTCTGAATTCTAGTTACTCAGTTTACTCTGCCTTCTACCTGTGATTGGTTGAATTGTAAAGGATGTCAGAAAAAAACTGCTGATCTGTGCCAGGCACTCTGTTGTGGCATGATGAAGTGTAGCAGTGCTGGCTTGTCATGGAGGGTCAGAAGCTTTGCCTGGCTCCATCTGCCCTGGCTGCTGTGGCAGTGTGAGTACTCGTGTGTTTGCAGGGTTGTGGCCCATGCTGACACTACAGATGCAGAGTTTCTCTTCCAGTTCTGTGTAAGACAAAACTTCACACGTGGCATCTGTAGCTATGTGAAGGAAACCGTGCTAGAAAAAACAGTTGCTGCTTCTCCAGTGCTGTTTTTACAGAAAAAACTTTGTGTCCTCCAATGGCACTTCCGTGCTTCATTCTGCTTTTTCATTCCAAAACTCTTCTGACTGCATCTGTTGCAGGTATGCAAAGTCCTTATTGAATAAGTCATAATAGTTAGGTAGACCAAGTTACAGGATATAAAACAGAGAACAGCAGATGGGGGTGCAAGTGGGACAGCAAGGCAGAGAATTGTAACTGAAGCTCATAACAGCCCCTTCCCTTAAAGCAATCAGGACTGGCTGGAGTGGGGAATTCATTTAATACCCAACTGCAATTCCCTAAAAATATCATGGCTGTAAAATCATTCTCAAGTTCATCACAGCATTGCAGGCTTGTGCTGACACCCTGTGAAAATGAAGCAAGAGGGAGGATGCATTACAGACTTCAGTGACATCTCATTTCACTTCTAAAACTTCCTGTTGCAAAAACTCAGGTCCAGATTCTACATTGTTCCTGTTTTTGTGTGGCTGTCCTTGCATCTAAGCTTCATGCCAGGAATGGTCACCAACAGAGCGGCTGTTAAATACTTCAGAATCTGGTTAGAAAATAAATATTAAAGCTGTAATCATGAGGTCTTTGTGAAAGATGATGCCAAGTTGTTAGTTGTTTGTGATAGTTGATAGTTCATCTGTTGGTAACATGTAAAACAGAATATAGCTTGTGTTGTTATACCTTCTGTTTTTTAACATCATGTTTGAACCTGAGGCAAAAATAGTGAAAGGAGGCAATGCTTCAGGTAACTTCTTAAATCAATTTACAGCAGCCCAAATGATGTCTACTTCCTCCTCATCCCCTAAACACAAAGGCTGCAGAGGAAAGGGGAGTGTGTTCAAGTCCTGCTGATTTCAGAAGCTATCAGGAGTACTGCCACCTCAAAATAACAGGTTTGCTCTCCCAAGCACCAGCTGACATAGCCAAGAGTAAAAGAGCTACAGGGCATAAGCCTGTGTGCCGTGAATTTCTATGGTAGGAGGGGGAAGATTTAAATAGGAAACTTCAGTCTTGGTCACTCAAGCTTTCTTTTAGATCTGAGCTTTGCTGGCATTTATTCTTTTTTCTTTAAACCCCAAATTTCTTTCACTCTTCCACACAACCACACACTAAATGCACAAGTAAAAGTATTTTGTAAGAGGTAGAAATAGAAGAGTTGGTTTATCCACTTCAAAAGGTTGGTTTTTATTTGTTTAAAAATTATCATATAGTTACTGCATTTAGTTGCTATTGAGCCATCTACAAATATCATTGGCAGCAGAGGAATACCCAGGTCCTGAAGACCCATGGGCTGAAATAGGTTCTACAACTAGAATCATTTAAAGGTATTTCAAATTTACATCTTTAAGTTGTGCATGGATGTAGGGTTTTTCTTTAATCAATGCTGTTTCTCCTGTGATTGAGTCTCTGAAGCATTTCCATTGGCAATCAACACGAAGCTCCTCCAAGCTGTGCATCTAGAAACAAGCTGAGGAGTGCAATCAGAGCTGCCTGAATTAGGAGGGGCTTTTCGATTTTTTTTTTTTTTTTNATTTTTTTTTATCAGTGGTTAAGCTGGAATGTTCAAGAATAACATTGGGTTGACACTAAATGAAATTGGCTTGGATTTGTCTTCTCAGGAAAATAAAAGGTCTCCTTACCTGCAACAGTTTCACTTGACTCCAAAGCAGAGTTTGTGCTGTGGCACAGCAGTGTTTGGTGTTTTATGGAAGAGCACAGCCTTAGTCCCCAGCTTGCACATCTGTGCAACCCTTAAAGCAGTGCCAGTTCACTTGCTTTGTGCTTCCTGAAGGACTCTTCTTGCACTGCTTCAGGACAGCAGAGATGTGTGTGTAAGAGTTCATGCATATTCATGTAGTTCTTAGTGATGAAAGGGTTGTTTGCTTTAATTAGTACTAACTTTTATTTAGTAATAAGGCTTTATAGATTTACTGGTGTGGCTGCCAAATTTGTAAACTGAGCGATTCAATAATGTTTTTCTATTCTTATGATTATTGTGAGACAAGATGATACCAAAAACTACAGACTTATTTCAATGCTGGATTGTAGATGTGGAATATTTGATTTAATACATTTAATTCAAATACTCAGTTTTTAGCCTTGCCCATTCATGAGGAAGGTTAAAATCACACCTTGGGCTGGCACAGAATTTTAGTCAAGAATAATACAAGTTATATTATCACATCAGAATATTTCAGTACTTATTAAAAAAAATTGCTAAAGTAGAAAGAGGAAGGTTTTGAACAGATTTTCTGTTCTACAAGGCCCAAAAGGAAAATATTTGCATGCAGGTGTCCTGTTTGTTTAAATTTATACTTTAAAGTTCTAAGTGCACTCAGTATTATATGAAAGGCTGCTCAGCAGTGTCTTGCCATTGATTTTAGAGGGAGGGTGAATCTTAATCTGCCATATGGAACTGTTGCAAAGCAGCATGGATAGAATCAAAGGAAATAATTTCAGTGTCTTGGGTAATTTAAACTGGCTATATCATCAGCTGTGTCCTTAGGTCACCTGCTCACAGCCTTCCCAGCTGCATGCTAAGCTGGGATCTGGAGTGTCTGGGAGTCTGTCCTGCTCCCAGTGTCTTCCTGATGCACCAAACCCAAAACACAGCAGCTTCCTTCAGTTTTGATTTCCCCTCTCCTTGGCTTATTTAGGTGGAAAGCACCTGAAATGCAAGTTTGGCCAAGCACTTTGAACCCTGCCAAACTGCATAAGGCCTTTAAAAAAGGAAAACTCTGAGCAAGAAGCTTTAAAGCCCATGGTTTATATTTCTAAACCCCTAGTAAAAATTTTATCTCTTGCTAGACCAGCCCTTAAATTCACCACTTGCTAATTTTATGAAATAATTGTTCCTGGGCTCCTCTTAATCACTAGTTGTGATATAAATGATTGCCAACCAATGTATTTTCCTTTCTAATTAGCAACAGAAAGAGAATTGAAGTTGCTTTGCCCCTGGAGTGACACAAGAGTTCCAAGCCTGAGGATGACACAATATGCATTCTCTGCTGTAGGTAACAGAAAATGTTTCTTTTTAGATTATTAAGAAGTTTTATGAGCTCAAAGAAAAATAGTAGGTGCCCTGAAATTGTTAACTGTAAGGACAAGGAGAGGGTGGTTTTTTCAACTGTGTATTTAATAGAAGAAAACCTAGCCCCCCACTACTATCATGAACTACTTATTTCAGCAAAAGATGTAAGAACTGTAGTCCAGGTTCAGTGAGATGTTATCCACTTCTCTCTGTGACCACAGGGGTATCTGGTGGTATACATTTCTTCCCAGGCAGGAAAAACAGATGACTAGTATCATGAAGACCAGCCTGATAACATCACCTCAATTTTCCCTCTAGGGAGCTACAGAAGAAAGATATGTTGGAGACAAGGTTGTAGCAACATCCCATCAAATGGTCTCCTGGACACTTGCTGCCCTGCTCAATAAGCACTTTATTTCCTTGCTCTGTTAAAGAGGAGGCAGAAATTGTGAAGGAACATGAAAAATGTGTTCCCCAAACTTAACCTTTAACATGCTTATGTTAAATGGAAATACCACGTTATGATTGCCAACAGACTGCCTCAGGTTTTACTTAATTTGTGGCCTGACCTAGTAACATAACAATAATTGAGGCACATTATCATCATTAGAAGAAATAAAAGGTTTGTTGCACAAAAGACTAATTAGATAACTTAGACCCTCAATATTAAGAGCTTTTGAAACCAAACCAAAAGCTATGTATAATTCCTGAGACTAGTTTATCTTTCATGTAACCCAGAAAACCACCACTAAATGAATTGTGATTTACCTTTGAGGAGCATGCAGCTTCTCCAGTATGGATTAAAGGAATAAATTAGGCCTTAACAGTTAAAAAACCAAAAAACATTGAGATAGAAAGGATCACAGGGAATCTCGGCCATTTGTCTTCCACAAAGTGGGAGAGCCTGTATCTTTAAGCCCTACTGATGATATGTTTGCAACTGCTCACACTCTCCCTCTCTCTTCCTTTCCTCTTGGAAACCCCTGGTGATGGATGTCCTATGTGGTGTCTACAAAGCCCTCTGCAGAGATTAACTAAAAGGATGATTTCTGCCCCCTTGGGCTGTAAGCTGCCTGTTTCTCTGGAGTGTTTTGACAATCATAAATCCTTTTCCATCTAGTATGCTCTCTGCATAGTGATCAGACATAGCCTTGGTGATGTTACCAGCACTCTGTAAGCAGCCCACACAATATGGGTCTGCTTATCTGGAAAAAAAAATCAAACCCAAACAGCAGAACCATGTAGTCAAGGTATGCGCTAAGAAAAACACCCAAACCGTTACCTTAGACTGTTTTCTGTTGAGACTGGGGAAAATTTCCCTCATGATTTTAATTGTGTGATTATAAATTTTGACTCAGCTTTTGAATTGTACAGCAGCTCAATCTGACAAAGCCAACAGAAATACAGAGTTCATACCTTGAGTTTTCAGTGATCACAAAGAAGTTAATCACATGGAGGATATTTTCAGTCATGTAACTCTGTATTCATTTTTGCCTCCTGGGAGTGAAATGAAAGAGTCCTAGTGATGCCAAAAGGAACTAATAACATTTTTTGATGACCTGAGAAGCTCTGAGCTAGATCTAATGCAGTTACAGTACTTCAATTGATTTATGTCAGTCTGTGTCAGTAGAGGACTTAATCCTCTGTATTCTGTTGACATCACTTTAGAAAAGCACTTGTAAGAAAGTGTTTCTTTGTTCTCTCTCTTCCCCACCCACTGTAAATGGCCATAAGAATGAAAGGGCAATGTTAACTGGCTTAGCCCACACCACAGCCCTGCCTCTAAACTAATCCTGTGATGCACAGCTCTCATACTTGCCTACTCCATAGCCTGACTAGAGAATATGTTCCTATTGAAATGCTCCTGCCCTTCTGGACAGCACTGTAACAAGTGGTAACAGGGATTGGGCTGATTGCTTTGCAGCAGGGAGCTGAGTGTTTGGGGGCTCTTTAACATTTCATAGTCTTATTTTTGTCTACAAGGTAATCTTTGCAGATTGGTACAATATGTTGTGCAGCTTCCCAACTCTTTCTGAACACCCAGGCAGAGCCATGCAGGCACTGGGTCTGTTGTACAGGGAGACCAACACTATACAGCCTGGAGGGAACTACTGAGTCCCCAGGGACAGAGAAAGGCACTCTAGGGCACTGAGATACATCAGTACGTTTGCCATTGCAGTGGAGAAAAGAGGTGTCTGAGAGCTGTGTATGAATTGGAATTGACTCTATTGTTACCCCAAACTCTTAAAGAGGAAAAAAGTCTCCCTCTTGATTTCCTCAGTGCATGTCCTAGTTATGTAGGCTGTGTGCTAGGGGGTCGGGATTTGAGCCAGTGTTTGGTGACTCCAGAAATCAAAGCCTGAGCACTTCAACTCATTTGCAAGTACCGTATAATGAGCTTTGAGAATTCTTCTTTAGTCTGAGTTTGCTCTCAGAAGAAGTTCTGTAGCCTATGTATATTAGGGCAGCATAAATGACAGATGAGTCAAAGCCTTTTTCAGTCTCTTCTCTTTTGAACCTGTTAGAAGAATTATCAGACTTGACTGTCTGTGCTCTCCTGAAGTTAATTAGAGCTTTACTTCCACTACTTTTAGTCTTAGTGAAAGATTTGTTTCAAACTTATCATGACGACAGTGAAAAGCTTCTTAATATTTATCAGCAAGTTCAGCACTTTCAAGTTCCCAAAAAAAGTTAAAAGGTCAGAGTTTAGATTTTTTCCCCCCTGTTTTCAGACTCTAGGAAGGTAACTAAAATCTTGATGCTAGCAGAGAATTCTGTATAGAACTTGGACTCAGCCTCATTGCATGAAAAGGAGACATATCCTTTAAGCTAAAGACTCCAAAACCAAGCCAGATCATAACTGAAGTATGCTTCAAGACTCCCTGTGAGCCTTCCAGTTTCATCAAATAGAGACACTGCTATGTTTTTTTCCTCATTTGCCTTAGTTTGAAAACTTTATTTTTAATTTTGAGGTGTATTTCAGACATTAGTTCTGAAAAATATCTGTATTGGCCCAACTCCTATTGAAGTCAGCAGAAGCTTCCAGTCATGAAGTCACCACAAACCAAGCTCACCAAGTGACCAATTATGATGAAAAAGAAAGGAGAATGGTCCTACTAGGGAATAAGGTGGCTCAGTGGGACTCAAAAGAAGCTTTGGGACCAGACTATTAGTGTGATCTCAACCCATCACTTTTCCAGTGCTACAGTTACCCTTGCCCCACAGAGAGTATATTTCCTTACTCAGCAGGAAATTATCTGAGATACCTGGCAAATAATGATTTTATTCATGGCAACTCTTACAGCTGACAAAAGGCTGAGCTTCTCTCTAGTGGAACTGTGTCTGCAAGTCTCTGGAGTGGTAATATTTTCAGTCATTACCTTGAAATCAGGGCCACAACTGCCACACTTCAAATTTCAGTAAGAAGCAGCAATGTGACTGTGTCTGCTTACAGAGAGGTTCTGGCACTGTAGCAGAGTCACATTTTGATACTCCTGCAGAGGGCAGTGGAACATATTCTGGGTATGGGACTTGTCCAAAAGTTATGCTGTTCTCTTTCTGAACAATGGTGAAGTTACAGATCTTGCTGGTGGTAAGAAAAATTTTCTTGCATTTCTGCTCTAGAACTTGCATGGATCATATGCCTGCCTGCCTGCCCAACATCAGCCAAAACAGCCCCTTCCTTGAGTCTCCTTCAAAAGAAAAAGCAGGAGCTCTGATATGAGTGGGACTGTCCGAAAGGTGAGGAGGAGTGAGAACCAAATCTGAGCAAGATGTTGGGGCAGTAAAATCCATTCTGCTTCTTCATCTGTTGATATTCAGGGTTATCTAACCCTTAATAGTGAGGGAAGTCATGCAAATAAGAGCCTCTTCATGTCCAATTTCTTAAACAATTGACAAAGTAAAGAAAAATGCAGGCTGCCCAGCTGTTCATAATGCTAAATGCCAGCTGTTCCCTTGTAGTATTTTTGATCAGGACAGCTAAACAGGAGCAGAGAGGTGCTTTAACCACCTTTTTATATGTATATGTTTATATATGCATTTATTTTAATTTTTATGTACATAATTGTGTATGTACTTTTGGGGAGTGTTTGGACTTTAAATTGGACACGCCTTTTTTAGATTTGAGTTTGTTCCCTGGGTGGATCTTTCCAAAGTGAGCCAACCACACTATAGTTAAGAAGTCCTTCGGTCCTGCCTGACAGTCTCAGCTTTTGGCAAAAGCAGCAAGAAGTACTATTCACACTGAAACATTGTTGTTGTTTTTTTTTTAACTATAAGTTTAACTCTGCTGTCCAAAAATACAGTAATACAGTTGCATACTGGACCACTTGTGGTGATTATACCCCTGCTATGAAACAGAGGATCCAAAGCTAAAATGCTTATAAGATTTATTCATGAAGAAATCTTCCTTTGTCTTTTTATTCTCTCTCTTGCCAAATATCCTCTTAGGTCCATTTCAGGAAGCAGTATAAGCTATACCTTCTTCCACATTTCTTAAAATGTCTCTTGTTGAAGGCAGAAACAAGAAGAGTACTTGATGCAGATTATACTGTGAACTTTGCTGTTGTATAGTGATGATAAAGAAATTAGTAAAGGAAGGAGTTGAATCCTGCCTTCTTATGGCTGAATGGAAACAGAAAATGGGGGGAAAACTTTCCAGAGCAGGATCTTGAGCTAGAAATAAGTCCTCTGTGTAGGAAGTATTGAAATGATAAATTATAAAGGAAGAAGCCTTTTTCTTTTTTTTTTTTCTTTTTTTTTTTTTTTGGAAGGTGTGTGGATTTGTATCCTGCTATATCAAAGGAGACTCAAGTGCCAAATCTGAATGTTTTATTGTAGAATAATGGTAGACAATTATTTGTATGTGTGATAAAGCCACAAGGGATGAGGTAGGGAGGTGGAAAATGCAGCATGTCTCTCTCAAGTCTTCTAGCAAGAAAACAAGATGAGTTCTGAGCAGTTATATTAACTATATCTCAAGGAAAAAAGAGGGCTGACTTCTAATTAGTGCACATCCGATTCCCCAAAGCTACACATGACAAATAAGTTTGCTTCATTTAGATCTCAACACAATCTCACTAGCAAAAAATGTGATTCTGATAATAAGCATCTATTAAATTGAGTTTGTGCTACCATATTTGTCATTTTAGAAACTGGTGCTTGGTGCAAAAATGGAAATATTAATATGTGCCAATGCTTGTACTGAATCTAGCACACACAAAGGAGAAGTTCAGGAGGTAGAGGCCACTTGCAAGCTGCCATTTAGAGATGAGAAAACAATTCAAAAGTGATAAGAAATTTACAAATGTTATGTATATGAGAGCATTAAAGTTCTTGTCTGCATTAATTCCTTGTTATTTCTGGGTTACTCTAAGTCCAGAGTGTGTGTATTTTCAAAAACATACATGCTCAGTTGAATGAAAAACCTTGAGTTTTAAACCATGGTATAACTGCCAGAGGTGGATTGAGCTCCTTCGTGGTGAGGAGGGGCTGAAACAATTTCAGCTGCTTGGGTTTCAGAATTGTTTAGTTACTTCTGTAACTGATGCAAAACACAGATAATGGGCTGGGGCAAGGAAAGTAAAGGCTCTTAATAGATGTGCATTTATTTCTGCTCACAGAAATTGTAGCAGTCACTGCTGCTGCTTGCTGGGGATTTTGTTGCCCTGGGAGAGGAGGCCATCAGAAAAACAACCATGTGGCAAGTGGTACAGCTTGTCTGTAAAAAGACAAAGCATGATTGTCATGAGAAAGGCTACCCCCATAACGAGCACTTAGGCTACTCCTGGAACTTGGCACTTTGCTGACTTGTCTCTGAACACAAACTTCCCAACCAGCTATTTATGTGTACTTGAATAATTAGTAAGAAAAATTCTACTGTTACCACACACCAGGAAAAAACAAGACTCCAAGTATGTTTGTTAGATGATGTCTGTATTTCTTGTGTGAGAATGCTCCATTAAGCACAAGAAACACTAAGGTCTCGAATTTAACCAGCACATATTGCAAGAAGCAAATCTTGAGAATTAAAAATTAGTACGGAGACTGCAGCTAGTTCAGAAGCAAGGAAATAATGTAATTTGCTCCTTTGAGTGATGATAGATTTCATAAAATCTTTGGGTTTATAGTCCTTTCTCCTGGTATCAAATCTAATCTACCTACTAATCTAAGTATTGACAAAGACCTCCTCTTCAAGTACTAGTGCTTAGCATTGCGTTCCTGAGCTGAGCCCCTGGAGCAGCGCTGCACACACGAGTGATGCAGGAGTGATGCTCCTTAACTTGTAGAAGTTGTCGCGGATGGGTTCCCCAGCTGAAGATGTGTTTACCTTGAGCATCACCCCGCTAAGCGCACTCCGATGGAAGCTGCCGGGAGCTCTGTCCAGTCTGCAGAAGCTGCAGCGGGCAGAGGCCGTGTCCCCCTCGTCTCTGCAGGCACACGGGGCAGAGGCCGTGTCCCCCTCGTCTCTGCAGGCACACGGGGCAGAGGCCGTGTCCCCCTCGTCTCTGCAGGCACACGGGGCAGAGGCCGTGTCCCCCTCTGTGCAGGCACACGGGGCAGAGGCCGTGTCCCCCCCTCTCTGCCGGCACACGGGGCTGTGACCCGCCCGCGCTGCAGCGCCTGCAGCAGCCCGGGGCTGCCCCTCCGCTCGTCCGGCACTGCCTCTGCTGCAGGACACGGGGAGGGAGCGAGCAGGGGTTACAGCTGGGGGACAGACAAAAGAGAGAGTAGGAGCTGCGTGTAAAGCCGGGAGTAAAGCTACAAGTGCTGCCGTCGTTCCATCACTAGTGATACAGACCTCAATTTAGGGCAAAGGCATCTTCCTTGTGCCATACAACCCTGCCCCCTATCACCTGTGCAAATGTTTCTAGGACAACGTGAATATGTCTTCTCTTGTGGAGGAAAGGCCTATTTGGACTATTTGTCAGAAATAATTCTTCTAAAATATGATCAAATTGTTGGTTCAAAGTAAGTTGCATCAGTATGCCCAGGGTGCTACACTTTCTGTGTCATTCATATGATAAAGCTATTAGGAGAGAACCTCATCCATGACTTGTTTCTGCTTCATTGCAAAGCTAACACCCTCCAGGTTTGGTAACTTGTTATGACTAACAACTTGGTGGAAACACTGAAAATAGCTCATGGGGAGGGAAAAGGAAACAAACGAGACAATTTTCCAGAGCAGAACCAAAGAGGTGTTTTCTGAAAGTTTGCTTTGATCCTGTTTATACTGAAAAGTACTGTGTAAAGAAAAACTCTGTGGCTTACGGGATTTTAAAAAAAAAAAAAAAAAAAAATCTTTGAGATGATTAAATTCTCATTCTCCTACTTATCTGAACAGAGACTTGCACCTGACTTCCTGTCTATGAAAAAAACTAAGAAATTAATTATATTGATGGTTTTTTGCTTCTACAGTAAGAAACGTCATTCACTAGGTAACATTTCTTTGATGCACTATATTGCTTTATTGATATTAGGATGATGAAGCATGCATTCTTTGGTAGTAGCTCAGTGAAATTCAGTTGTGTTTACTGTAAGGAAAAGTAAAACTAATGTGGTAAATGAGCAAAACTAATGTGCCATTAAGATGTTTTTAATCTGTGAACAATATTTGCCTGAATTTTCTTTTATGTGTGTAGGTTTGCTGTGGACAGGAATAGGAAGTGCTCTTTAGGTATTGTCAATATATTGCTTAAATTGCTCTTTTCTTTCTTTGTGATTTCCTTTCTGTGGGTCTCAGAATTCCTCTTC
The DNA here is from genome assembly GCA_013400855.1 of Buphagus erythrorhynchus. Lineage (NCBI taxonomy): Eukaryota > Metazoa > Chordata > Aves > Passeriformes > Sturnidae > Buphagus > Buphagus erythrorhynchus. The sequence goes on from VZTT01052682.1 coordinate 27,833, forward strand.
TGGTTTCCTAAGGAAATAGGCTTATGCAATCATGTGATTTGGACGTGGTCTTGCATCTGTCTGTCCTGCTGTGGCAGCTTTTTAACTCACTTGTAAATTTTAACCAAACTGGAAAGCAGCAGCAGTCTCCAAACAATTTACCTTCTTACATATTTATGAAAATCAGTCCCTTGTTACCAAGGGGGGGAGAGAGGCTTTGAGTGCCCCTAACAAGGGAGAGTGCCTCTACTAAGGATTCAGCTCCTACAAGACACAAAAGATGCTACATGAAGAACTGTCATGAGTATCCTAAATCCAGATAAAACTTCACTTAAAACACAAGCACAGTTTTCTCCCAGTGAACTGAGCTTGCAGATAAAATCTATAGCAAATCAGGCTCCATGAGCTCTCTTCACAGAACCATTTATTTTGTGTATGTGACCTTGGCTGAGGGTAAGCTAGATCCAAATTCTGCCTGTACATTATGATCCTTGTTTATTTAGACAGATCTGGATTAGGCATGAAGAAATAATCATAAAAATGCTGCATTTTATGATTCATTAAGCTTTTAGTTTGCACTTCATGACATAATAAATAGAAGTGCACGGAAAGCGTTTCTAGGGCCCTTTATTAATTGCCCTATTTCTGGGAAATCTGCTTGGAAAGTGGCCTGCTAGTGCTGCCTCCTCCCCTCTCCTGCAACACCACGCAGTTCTTTCACCTCTAATGAAGTTTAATCAACACAGAAAAAGTGGTAGGCATTCCAGGTCACAGGCATTGTGGTGACTCAAACATTGAGTGCTTTTGACAGACCAGAATGCGCTTTGCAAACCTTCCATTGTTCTTCTTCCAAGAACAGAGGTAAAATTACAGACTCCTTGCTGCATTCTCTGCAGTTTTGTCTTGATGGAGGTGATTTGTCACTCCATTTTTGCATATATGTAATAGTGGACGAAATCATCCTTTTGGCACATTACTGCTGTTTGAATTCTCATTCTGTTGTTCAGTACTTCAATAGTTCTCAGGAAAATTAACCCTGGTGATCCACCAGTAATTTTGTGTGGAGCAACTCGGTTTTATTATTCTGAGATGTTAAATGTATTTTCATTACATGAATCAAGGTGATATTTCTTATTAAACATTTTTAATGTCATAGGGTACTACAGAGCTGATAATTGTGACGTTTTCATATTATTTTCTATGCTCAAAAGTTAGTGATTCTACTATTATTTCCTTGCTGAGGAAAAGAAGGGAAAACTGAGAACAGGCTCAGTTTTGTAGCTACAGTATTTTATACCTGAAACAAAAGTGCTGTGCTCACCTACTGCTGTAAGAAAGCTCCTACACAGAAAATGTTTCCTTTTCATGTTGCTCACCTCCCTGTTCCAGTACTTATGGAAGGTAAGAACATTCAGCTAGGAGTTAACTTGGATTTTTCTAGTTTTCTTTAGCAGGTGGTGACTCTTTAAAGATCTATCACCTTTCTCTTGACTATGTAGCAATAATATTATTTCATCAGTGTTGTATTATTTCCAATCCCCTCTGTGAGGACAGCTTTCTACTTTTTGCTGTTAGGGAAACCATACTGCCTGGAAATATATCTATATTAAGATGACATATTATATGGTGTTAGGAAATAGATTTGCATTTGATGGGCTTATTCTTAGAAGATTAGTTTAGAGACTAACCACACACGAATGTATTTCTTCAAATGTCATTTATGTTCAAAGTACAGCTTGAAAAGGAAGGTTCTGCTAAGAGCAAAGATGCTTAAAAACATTCACAGGGATTGAATGCAGGCAGGGAATGATGCCTGACCACCAAATACTTTTGTAAAACTTAGCATTATGTGTAAAAGGATGCTCTTGGCTTCAATAGCTACTTCCCTTCTCTTCTTTTGCAATAATATGTCCTGGCTGGGCTCAGAAGAGCTGGCTGCCAACGGGAAGCCTGTGCAACAGGAAGGAGAACAACTGGAAAGACCCAGTAAGTTCTCCTGCAACCCCAGAGATGCTCTTTAAGCAGTGAAAAGGAGCCTCCATTGTTTTGCCTTCAGCAAAGTTTACTGGGAAAGCAGTTATCCTGTGACAGACAAAATAAGTGCAGCCTTCTAAGAGGAAAGGATACGAATAGGTTTGCACTGCCATCTTCAGCCCTAGGAAAAAATGGAGTCTTTCATGTAGTATGCAGGACATGTGGCTAAATAGGGATTCCCACAGCCTGCTTACAGCAGCCAGGACAGAAACCCAGGCACAGGGATGCCAGAGATGCTCCCAGGAAAGGTGCTGCTGCTCCTCTTCATACCTCACTGAACCCACTTGCAGTCACACAGGAAGAGGTGCAGAGATTTCCTCCACGCAGCCACGTGTAGCAGGTACTACAAAGGGAAAGTGTGTAGCCTCTCCAAGGTATGGCAGGGGGATAGAAATATAAGGAGAAAGGAATTGACAGTGAGGCATGACCTGTGCTGGGGAGAGAGAAAACTGAAAAATGGGGCTACTTAGAGTTCAAAAGAGGAAAGAAAATTAACCAAGAGCAGAAGTAGAGTCTAGGAAGAAAAAAGGAGATTTGGGACAACCTATCTTCAAGTCTGCATTCCAAGTTTGAAAAATAGGTTGCAGTTTTCCTCTCTAATACAAACTCTTCTCCCCTTAAACAAAACAGGTTCACTAATGATCAGAAGATATATGGTCTGGTAAGGAAGTGTTTAAACAAGCACTTAAGACTTTTCCATTAGGTAGAAATACATATTCAACAGAGAAACATATCATTATTGATTGAATTTGCTCTGATGTTTTTTGTATCTTAAAAAAACTTTTACTGACTTCTTGGAGAACATGGAACATGAAGTACTCTGCTGAGGTTAGTGGGATATTTGCATTATTGACCCCTCCTCTCACAATATCTGAAACATATGTCATAGCAGTTTACAAAGGATTCCACTTAAAATCCGAAAGTGTCTTAAAATATGTTAACAATACTTTACATAAAGCCACATATCTCTGGAAATCTAGCTGCAGAGTGAACCATCACATTACTACAAAGCTGAATAGCTTTAAATACAAAATGCTGAATTTCCAAAAGCTGCTTGCAGTAGCTTCTCTGTTTTATGCACTATTAAACTAGTGTGCAACAGGCTGTCACTGAACATTTGTTCCACATTTTGCTGAGCGAAGAATGAATGCAAGGCAGCTGAGGTACCTTCCCTGCAGAGAGCAAAGATGAACAAATCGGAAGCTGCTGCAGAGGTGGAAAAGGAGAGGTGTGGGCTACCAGCAGTGATGCTTATTCAGAGATTGTGAGAGAAGGAAGATGCTGTGTCTTATTGAAATTGCTGGAGCTGTTATAGAAGTCATTTAAAAAAAAAAAGGGAAGAGAAACACAACCAAAAATAAAAACACCCTGAAAAAACACACACAAAATAAACCAATAAGAAAAAAAAAGAAAAAAAAACAGCCCTCAAAAAAAAATTTTAAGCTGTTAGCTATATGGCATTTTACAGCTAAATAGGGGAAGAAAGAGCCCTTATTTGTTTGCCTCACAACTGGAAAATATTTGGCAATGGGTGGATGTTCTCAGAAAAATAAAGTAGTACTAGGAGTTACTACTGGCTTTGAGTCTGGCTAGGCATTAAGAACATGTGCAGTGCATTACCTAATCCCACTAGTTGTGAAGCTGAATAGTTTAACTTTAATAATTTAATCTTAATCTAGGACTTGCATCAAATCTGTTGGGTAAAGGAATGTGACCTCTTGCTAACAATTCCTCACTCTTCACACCCCTAGGAGCCCTGTGGTAAAAGCTGTTGAGAAAAGATGGGTGAAATTTTCTGAAAAGAAAGATGGCATTAAAGTAGGCATGCTATGCTGTCAGCAGGATTAAACCTGGGCTGATGAAATGTGCCTAAAATCTTTTCTGAAGACAGAAGTTTTCTATCTATCAGGCAGGCTTAGCATAGCTAATGCCAGTATAAGTGGATCCTGTCACACCAGCATGCTGCTTCCTCCAGCTCAGTGAGCAAGGCACATCTGATAATGCACAAGGACACCCTAGCCTCAGTTGTCCCTCTTCGGTGGCTTTGCTGTCCAGCCAACCTCCTGAGAAAAAGTGTTGCTAAACAGAAGATCAGCACTTGTTCTTATAAGGGAGAAGAAAAGGGAGATTTTGCATTCAAAGTCTCCCAGGTTCTCCCAGTCCCTCGGTGTGTTGTGGCTGGGGCCACACTGGAGGTGTCTGTACATCACTGGGGGCTCATCCATACAGACACAAGAGAGGCTCCATCTAAGGGTTTAAGAACTCTTGTTCCAAATGAAATAAGTATCAGGGGTCTCAGGCTAGCCTTACTCAGATTTTTGAGGCTTAAGAGACATTGAAACACCAAAAACTATCACTGCCTGAGGTGTACTCTCATATAGACAGACAACCTTCCATTATTTATTTCACCAGATGCTCATTTTTGAGCCTGGTACTTGACAACTGAAAGAATGAATCTCAAACAGAAACTACAATTTACCTGCATCATACAGGATTTTCATTTTGAATGCCCAGCTAGTTATAGCTCATCTTTTAAGACTCAAAGTTCTGCAGTCACAGCAAAATTAAATATACTCAGCTCTATCTCTCAAAGCAAATCTTCAAATATTTGTAAAACTATTTGGAACTGAAAATAGTTCACTATTTAATAGAAACACTCAAATATCCATGTTTTGAAATTTATTTTTTAAGTGATTTTATTGTTTTTATTTTTGCATAAACACAGATGGAGTTGATAAAGCTTTACCTGTGTGTCAGTTACAAAACCAGGTCTGATTAGCTTATTTTGTGGGGTGGAACAGGATTATAAAAATTATTTAGTTCCAAGTAGGAAATAAATTCTGTCAGGAAGCAGACATTTCCTATCTTAAACCTACTGTGTGAGGACTTTTTAAGTTTCAAGGGTTTTTACTAACTTCTCTTTGATTTTAGGAAAATACCTGGACGTAACATAGTGCTTTAAAGAAAGAATGCCCTTTGTGAATTATGATTTACACTTGACTGGTGCCAGAGGTGCTCTTTCTTCTTGCCTTTCCTAAATGCATCCTTGAATCACAGCCTTGCAATAGAGATATGAGACTGTAAATGAGGACATCATCCCAGGTAGACAAAATCTATTCATATACGTGTGATTCACCAGCTGGGTTGTGCATCCATGTTTTTATTTGCTCTTCCACTATAAGATCTATATCTAAGCAATTGTAGAATCTTCTCTTCCCCTTTGGTTGGCCTAGACAAGTCTCTAATGCATTTATTTAGTTTATTTAAAATTAGTGACTTCTATCAGCAACTAATGATATGTGGGGCTAGGCAGGTTGTGGCAGAGAAATATAAGCTGAACACTGAGAGAAGAAGAACAAATTGCAGTGATTTACAGTCATCCAGCCTGGTATGCCATTTAATGTCATTGGCATATTTCATTCACATGACCTTTTGGGCAACAAGATGGGAAAAAAGTGGCATTGCTTCTTTACTTCCCCCTGCAGATTTTGTGAATGAAAACCCCTATGAGGGTGCAAAAGCCTGACACTGCCATGTACCTGCAGTTATCCTCTGATGGGCAGAGTAGCTGACAACTTATACAGGCACCTGAGTGAAACCTCTTTCTATGCCTTTTATTTTTCCAGTCTGTTTCCTCATGTTCTGCTGTACTTTCCCATTTAATCTCTTCAACTCTAAATCAGTCTTTATCAAATATGCTATATACCAGTGAACAAGTAACACCTTAAATTCAAAATTCAAATTAACTCTCTAGCAGTGCATATGGATCCTGAATTTGGCAGGAATTTAGATGAGATATTGAAAGTTTCATTACATAAAATTTGGGGGCGTAATTTTTTTTTAGCTCCACCAATTCATCTTGTAGATTCTTTCTATTTACAGCTTTGGCTATGTGAAAACAGATTAAATGTTAAGCTTACATGTCCACCTTCTTCCATTAATTTGTTGCTAAGGTTGTCTGTAAATTTGGTTGCTTAAAGCTCTTTCTCAAAACCTTGACTTTCAATTATACCCACCACTATGTTTATCATCATCTTAGAGAAAACATAGTTTGGACTTTTAAGAAGAGTTATAGGAAATTGTTTGGTTAGTATTAAGTTTCTGAAGTCTAGATCTAACTGGAGTTCAGTTGGGTTTTTGAAGGAAGTAAGATCCATAGTCCTACAGTTTGTCCATCTTCTGGCTTCCCTTCCCTAATGACGTTTCAACTTACTGACAAGTTCCAGCTATATTTTGAGAGAGAGACTTGGAGGGCATGAAGCTCCTGGAAAAGTACAGTGTAATTTACAGTGAGGGATTAAACCTGCCTGCTCTGTGGGTCCTGGACTATTTTTAATCAGGATCATGGGTGGTAGGTGTTTCAAACCAAATCCTCATGTGTGTAGATTTGGGTAAAACATACCTTCCCCATGGGGTGTTTTTAGGGGCCATTTTTAGCCCCTCTAAATACACATTTCTGTCCATACAGAGAGTACAAAGCCGTATGTCACAAGCTTCCATTTGTACCCCAGAAGGTGAAGTTGTTTGTGTTTTGGTCGTTGTTTGCTACCAGCCCTGCTGGGATAGAAGCAAAAGGATTTATCCTTTCTGTTTCATCCTTCTTTGTGTTCAGCACAAGGGTTTGTCCCACTAGAGTTCTACTGCCTGAAGAATTGGAGCATCATGCAGGATCATTATATCTGTTATTATATTATATATCTGTTATTCTCCCTGGCCTTAGTCATGGCAGCACATACCTGAAATAAAATCAAGAGTGATTGTGTTTTCCTCTGGGATTAAGACACCATAAAAATTGAGAAGAGAGGGGAAACTTGGTGATTTGTTCATTAAAAACCAGCCAATCAGAAGAGAGGGCTGAGCAGAGGGAGGAGCCAGAAAGGAATAATCAGGCTCTATGACCAGAAGGGGCAAGAGCACAGTTAGTGCATGGCCAGACACAGGAAAGGGTCATAGGCAATATTTACATATCTATGCACAAAATTAGCACTAAGACAAATTAAATTATCAAAGAACTATATTTCTTTTGTATGGATTTGCAGCTATAGACTCTTCATGTTTTATTAAAAAATTCTCACATAGTGGGAGAGTTTTCATGCATTTGATAAACAAAAATATCTTGGTAACTGTTCTGATTAGAAGTATAAAGAACAGCCTGTCAAATTCTCCTTCCTTATCTCTTGGTTCAAAATCTTTTCTATGTTTGCCAAGAAAATATACTACTACACTAACACCTGATAAGTAAATCATTCACTGACTCATTTCCAAAAAAAAAGTATTGCCTGATGATAATTTAAGGTCTCAATAGCTGTTCAGACTGCTCACATGTGCTTTTACAGTAGTTTTACAAATCATTCAGGATTAAAAACTGCTGGATCACTGCTGTCTGCAAGGAAGTTTGTAAGGAAGATTACTGTGTTCTCAGTGATGGTGCCATCAGGTACATGCAGAGGGGATAAAAAATGTATAAAATATGTTAATGCTGTGGGGCAGAAAAAAAGCCCCAGATTTATACTGTGCATTTCATTATGTGCTAAAACGAGAAATTTTAAAAATATGTGCCTGCTGTGTTATCCTAACTATTTGGTAGTGGACAGGTTGATCCTTGAAGATTAGAAAAGCTCCCTCTTGCATAGGAACTCTTCAATCCGTCAGTGATCTATTGTGTCATCTGCTTCTTTTCAAAGAAATTAAAGGAAGATCTCTGAACTGTGGGATCAATTTGTCACACAAACCTTTCTCTTCCCTCTACTCCGTGTACTGTTGCATCCCATTGTAAAGAAAAGAACTCCAATATCCATAGCTCTAGTTATCTACATCCAGACCTCCTCCACGTTGCCCTAAATATATAAACCCCTTAAAACTTCTTTGTTTTCAACAACCAGAGACTAGACTGGAAATAAATGCTGTGTAAGAGGAACTTTTTTCCTCTCTACATTTTAAAAATCTTTACTCATACATTCTAGTTGACATGCAAATAAAAAATTAGAAATACATTTATCCTTTAAGTACTAAGGTGTTCAGATGCCCCAGCAAGGACTGTGACAAAGTATACCAGATTAAACATTTGCCACCTTAAGGACTCTGAATTCTAATTTAGAAATTGGTGTAACTGGTTATAATTTATTCTAATTGTTCAAGCTGCCAGCAAGAATTACTGCAGGTATTTTAGTTGGCATACTAGAAATTTGGAAAAACCCTGATTTCTAGGGGTCTTAAAAAAATAAAGAAGTGTCATCCTACTTTCTTTCACTTCAACAGTGGCTCAAATCAACACTAGCAAAAGGAAACAGATTCAATTCAGGAAATATTTTTCTTTAGGACTATCTAAAAATATTTATGTGGTAGGGTATACATGGAATCTAAATTTAATATCTAGGTTCACCTCCTCCTCATGAGCAGCTACTTCTCTCAGTTGCCTTGTGAGCTGTTTTGCACACCACAGGCTACAAAACGGTAGTGCAGAAGACTAGTCATGTCCTCATCTGTAAACAAAGAGGAAAAGTGTCCCTGGAGACTTTGCTATTCCATCCTGCTTTCCTGCACTCATTTCATTTGGCAGTGTAAAAGTGATTGTCTAGTGTGGTCTCTGGGCTGTGGAAAGACACCATTCATTAATTATGCTCTGAATTCCCTGGTAAGGGATTGTGTCCTCACTGGCACAAGGGAGACTTGCTCAGAAACAGCTGCTGATTACTGAGCACAGGTATCAGTCTTGTCCTGCCATCCCACTCAGTGTTAGCAGTTAGTCTGTTAAAATCTACTCTGGTAATTCTCTATGAGCAGAACTCCCCAGTGTGAAATAGAGCTCATTGCTATGAGACCACCTCTCTGTGCCCTCCTCCGTTTTGGAGGAAGATTGCCCATAGTCATTGACAGGCATTTTATCCTGCCTGTGAAATGACATCTTGTAATGATCTCTTATATAGTGTAATTATACCTTAGTTCATATTTCATAAAATGATGAAAGTCAAACTGGGAAACACCTTTCTCTGATGTTATAACCAAAATGCTTTATAATATACTACAATATAGAGTATGGCTGAGTTTAAAAGTAGTGAAATGGAAGGAAGTAGAGAAAGTTTCTGGAATAGTGCAACTGGAGATGACTTGCCTTAAAGTACAGGAGCAGATCTGTGGAGACTCCTGATGTCTTTGCAGGAGTGCAGAATTCCCTGCTGAGGGTCTAACCCTGATTTTGCTGTAGCTCTGCTCCAACACAGAAGATACTTGTTTTTTATGTACATATTTATAATGCACCAATAAATGATTAAATGTGCTGTTTACCCAAGGATCCCAACAGCTTCTGTCACGAGGAGAAAGTAAACTCTTAGATTTCCATGTGATAGGCTGTATACTGATTTTGTAAATAGGCAGCTATTCCAGCTGTCAGAAGACAGATATCTGGCAATTCTTACTCCTGCTGGAGCTGAAGCCAGGCTGAGCAGGTGTTTCACAGCTCTTCCCCTCTGCAACTGAATGAAAACCCCCAGTCTAGTCCAAAGGCAAGAGAGCACCTCTTTTCTGCTGCATAATTCATATATCAGGGTGTTTCAGTATTTATTGAGTAGAAATAAAACAATGCTCAAGTTGCAAATATCCACCAAAAAGCAGAATTCACAATTTAGTGTCACTGTTGGTATGAGACACTCTGTAATTATAGCAACACTAAGCTGTGCTCAGTAAAACCCAAAGGTGTCTTTTGCTGACCAGTAAACAATTGATAACCTTGCTTGGAGAGCAAGTTAATTAGTAGCACAAATGGAATAAAAAAATCACAGTGTAAAATAGCATTTAAAATAGCATCATGACTCTAAATAGGGAGTTAGGAGTGATGATACCCTCTTTTCAAATTGTAGTAGTTTTAGAGTGCCCTAGTACTCTGCTAAAGTAGTCAAATTCTGGATGAAAGGGAGAGAGGGATTTATCATTCACTGGCAAGAAGTCATAAGAAAGCTGCATAATTAATGCTAGACATTTTAAAGCCATAATTTTCAATTTCTATGTAATCTTTGGAAAAGGAGAAATATACCTTGGCAATATTTCTGAGTAGGTAGGGAGGGCACCCACTGAGACTGACGTATATTAGGTCAGAAATCAAGAGCCAGGGATCCTAAAGATCCCTGATACACCAAGAGGTTGTGGCTTGCCCTTCACTGGAAATTTTTTGAGCTTATTTGACAGGCAAAATCTCCTAATGAATTGAAAATTAACTCACAACCCTACATGTAGGAACTGCCAGTTCTCCAAAGATGCATTAGCAGAGGAGGGGTTCCAGATGTGGCTGTTGCTCTAATCACAATTAACTTACATCTTATAAAAGCCATCATCTTAAGGAAACATCTACATTTTACAAAGCTTGGGATCAAGAAGAAAACCCCAGGGAGTAGTTTAAGGCTTTTCACTCTACTAGAAATAAAATCAGCAGAGGAAGTGAAAGAAAGATAATTAGAGAACTGAGTGTTGAACCAGGCAAACTATTTTCTCCTGTATGCAAAATCTCCCATGAAACTGCAAAAATTATTTACACTAAAAATTTGATATCATGTAAGACATAAAATAAAAATAGAATCTATAATTCAGGTTTTCACGGCCACTTAATGGATTTAGATCTTTAGACCTTTGCATTGCTACACACAAAACAACTAGTGCCAACTCTTGTGCTTCAATTATTAATCTCTCACTATTTGGTGTCTCCTAGGAGCCAAGAAAATATGTGAGAAGATAAACTTTCTTCTAAACTTACAGTTACATATGTATGTACTTATATTCAAATATATGGCCCTCTCGGCTGTGAAGAAACCCTTGAAAAGGGAAATCTCTATCCATCATTTAGGTAGACTCAGAACATTTGGTGAGAGACAGTACTGAAGGGTGCTTTGCATTGGGGGCTTTATGTGCCTTCTTTGCTCTATTAGTGAAGAAAGTTAATCTGCTCTGAGCTCTCTCCTGACATGTCTAGACCATCACTGGTAGCTACATTTCCACCTTGTAACAATACCTTGAATAATTTTATCTTCTAGTATGTTTTTTTTTCTGTGACTTCAGTGTTGTCATCAGTTGTTCAAGTAAAATCAATGACTGCTAAAGTACTTTGATGAACAGGAAGGAATTTGTTCTCTTTCTGACCTTTCTTTTCAGATAAAGAACTACTGTCTTTTTCTGGAACTGGTCTTTCATGATTCAGATTTTCTCCTTTTTTTTTTTTTTTTTTCCNTAATGACTAAAATCTTGTAGTCACAAGCTTTACTTACCAAACCCTCCAAAACAAAATTCTACAAGAGTCCCAAAAGTTGTAATGATAGGACCCAGGTCTCAGCTTTCAGTGAGCCTGATATGATAGTTTGAAATATATAGACAGTCTAGTTTCTTTTAATCTCTAAAAATACTCTGCATTGTGTGAGACCTATTGACTATAAACTCTATGGAGTTAAATTCATTGCTCTGATAAAACCAATCTGGCTCATTATCAAAAATGCAATTATAACCAACAGCTGACCTGACAGTCAAGATCAACACTAGTCTGACCAGCAAAGCCTCAGAATATCTGCTTACTGACAGGATTCACTGCTGTCTAAATAAACGTGGTGCTGTGACCTGATTCAGATGATGTTAAAGCATCTTTAATTCAGATATCCTGCTAATTTATCCCAAAAGTGACTAAAAGGGAAAAGTTCTAAGTAAAAGAGAAACTCTTTTACTTAGAAAAGAGAACTCTTTCCTAGATTTATTTTTTTAATGCAATGCTACTTGGAAAGCATCATGGATATATTAAAATTAACCTTTAAAACTACACTCCTACTTTCCATCTAAGAATGAAAGTTGAAGTCAGGAAAGCTGCTAACTTGCAGGTGAATGCTCAGCTCCATGTTAATATCAGCAGTCCTGACTGCTGGCCAACCACTCTGTTGGCTTGCAAGGGAATGGTTCTAGCCAGGGTCTTTATCCCAAACTTTGTGCAAGAAGAAACATGGAACAGGTTACAGGCACTATTGATGTGGCTATCAGTATGAGGAAGTTGAGTGCTTTACCGTCAAATGCCAGGAAAACTTGATTGAGGAGCTTACTCATCTGAAATGAGTCAGGGAAGTTCCGTGGTGCGTACTCAGAGTGCATAGTGGGGATTCCTATTGCAAAGAGCTCTCACGGCTTATATTTCAGTATTACATTTGTTGTGGGATGGGAGTAAAAGGAACATATTAAGGAGCTGTTTAATTAGAACTAATGAGTACATGCGTAATGTCATACAATTGTGTTATATTCAGATTATTTCCTTGGTTAAAACTGTTTATTTCAATGGAAATTACCAAGGATAAGATACGAGTCACACCCACCCCAGCAGAAATAAACTAAGGCGAAAATATGCATGGCTGGGCTGGCCTTTTGCGTACAGCGAGGGAGCAGCGCGGTGCTTCTGTGCAGCCGCTGCTCAGGCGCAGCAACCCTCGCTGCCCGCGGCTGTTCGCTCCGCGCCGCGTACTGCCCAAACTTTGGAAGTTTTCGGGATGCGATGCGCTAAGAGCGGGTGAAGGAGACGGGTCTGGCTGGTGATGTGCTCTTGCCCGGCGGGAAGGGGCTGCACCTGTCCGGGGAAGGGGTGGAAAAGGGCAACGGCCCTGCCGCTACTGGGCGGGAGCCCGTCCCTGGGGCGGACGGAGCCTATCCAAGTCCCTGCTGGGCAAAAGTAGCCACAGAAGCACCACGGGGCAGCCGCTCCTCCCCGGGCGCTACCGCTGACGGGGGCGGTGGCGCGGGGCAGCCAGAGACAGCCCCGGTTACATAACCAGCGCTTGGGGGGCGGCTCCGCCGGTGCTGGTGCCGCCCCCGCCCCGCCGGAGGCCGGCGGACAGCG
>VZTT01052683.1:0-12453 GCA_013400855.1 Buphagus erythrorhynchus
CCAATTATAAAAGGACATTTCTTCCAGCTAGGAATAATTTGTCATGTAATTCTCTGAAGACAGCAACAGAAACATGTGTGCTCCGTGCTCCCTTTGAGTCATCTGTGATTGCATATGTACTCAGATGGCTTCTAATGAGGCTATTTTTACAGCACACATCCTGCTGAGTTTTTGGGGAGGGGCCGAGTGAGATCAGTGAAGTATCAGTCTTCAACATCAGCTCCTCAAAAGGAGAGGAAAAGGAAACACATATGAAGGAGGATGCACCACTCTGAACCAACACTTATGAACAGCTCTCCTGCCCCAGCAGCAAATTTGGAGCATCTTTTGGTTTTTCCTAAACAATACTCAAGCTGGAAACCCCAGAGATCATTAGTGCCTTGATGATATCAATGATGGCCAAGTTGCACAGGGCTCTGCACAAGCTGGTCTGGTGGAAGCTGTCCCTGCTCATCGTAGGGGGTGGAACAGGATGGGTCCTCAAGGTCCCCCAACCCAACCCATTCTGTGATTTGTGCTGACATCCCTTGGAACAGGACAGGGTGTGCCCAGTTAGAGTAAAACTGAAACATATTTTGGGCACTCCTTGAAAGGCTCTTCTCGTCTGCAGCACCAAAAAGGTTCAGTAAGGACTCCCAAACACTCATGGGGACCAAGCAATGGACAGCACCTTTGCAGAGGCCAGTAGGACACCAGCACCCGTGGGATGTCCCAATTTGTCTTCTGGAAACCAACGTGCAGTTGGCTCATCCCAGGCTAAATCAAAAGGCCTCAGCTGTCAGAAAGCAAAGGAAGCAAAAAATGGGGGAGGCTGAAATTTGGCTCGATTTGCAGATGTCTGCCATGGTTTTGCAAGAATCAGAAGGTTCCTGTCATGACTGGAGCTATGGGAAGTGGAATAGACAGAACAGATGTAAATGAACTCTCATTTTACATGGAGACGATGAAAGCAGAGGCAAGAAAAACAAGGATGTAAGTTGAAAATCTGGTTGTCTGATAGATTAGCTGTGGTGGCCTTCCCACCCCTCCCTGTGGCTCTCATCTGCTTCTTGGGGCAGCCCTGGGGGGCAGCCCCATTCCTTACACCAGGAGGAGGTAGAGAAGATCAGGAAGCAGACAAACTGCCTGGTGTCCTTCACTGGGGACATCTCCTGCAGACATCACCAGACAAGAAGATTTTCAAGTGCAGGGTTAAAAGAGAGAAAAGCAAGAGCTGTTTTCCCAGTGTTACAATTGAGCTCCTGGCTCCTCAGCTCCAGGCTGAAGCCCCAGCTTCAGATGTTCCCTCACACCCTGAAAGGCAAAGCCACCACCCCAAGCTCCTGTGTCAGTCACAGTGTCCAGAGCTGCTCCTCTCCAAGGGATTCAACCTCCCCTCCCTGCCACAGCTCCCAAAGGCTCTCCCAAAGCCCCTCTGCAGCCTGAGCCTACATCCATCAGAGAGGATGTCCTGGTGCTGATGTGTGAAGTGCTGGAACAACCACCCCATCTTGGGCTCCTCCTCTGAGGGATTCTTTTCTGGAGCAGGCACTGTACTTCCACTGTGGATTGCTGCCTCTGGTCATTGGGCATTTGCTGGAAAAGAGATTCTCCTACTGGGAATCTCCCCTCCACAGGAGAAACCCCCTCCACTATCCCTCAAATGAAGCTAAGCAAACACTTCCTTAACGTACACCGTGTGCACACCAAAATATCCCTTCTGATCCTTGACTCTTTCCATTTGGGAGCCTGTCCACATTCCAGAGCATGGACACCCAAGCAGGATACCCAAGTGTGCCACCAGCACTCTGGGTGACACACATGATGGCAGCATGTGCTGGTCCATATGCCTGAAACCCAAATTTTCACTTGGTCACAGAGGGGTTCATGGTCATCTGTGTTCCACCAGGAGGTTTCAGTTCTCTTCACAATCTTCCACAATGCCACTGTGAATTCCCAAAGTGTGCATTTAACTTCTGAAAGGTTACAGGAAAAACCTGCTCTCTCCTGTCCTGCTGGTATTTTAGGGGATGGATACTTGGCTGGGTTTCTTCATGAGGCTGCTCCATGTGGTCCCCTCTTTGCATCCATGACCCTGAACAAGCTGCTCCCTCCTACCCTGACCAAGGATGAAGTGGCAGCTCCTGGAGGCTCTGAGGCCCTCGTTCAAGTCAGTTGTACCTGGGGACATCAAACTAACTGGGCACACAAAGAAAATCCCTGAGGCAGGAGAAGCAGCCCAAACTCTGCCCCTATCTGGGACACATTTACATCCTCTGCTTTCTCCCTCCAAAACAAACTGGAATCAGAACACGAGGCCGCATCCTTCTGCAGGCAGAAGTGTGACAGTAGTTGCCATTCAGGTTTTCCTGGAAGAAATTTGCTCAATAAATACCAATATTATTAAGGAGTTCATAAATTTAAAGGATATGAAGGTTTTGTAGAGGAGAGATGCCTCAGGGAAGTTCACCCCCTGCCTCTGAGGGCAGCCAGCTCTTGAAAACAGAAGTAACAGCTTTCAAAAACCCCAAAATACATAATGCAGTACTCAGTGGTGTGTGTGGTGTCAGTGCTAAAATCTAGGGAAAACAAACAAACAAAGCAGAATACTTAATTTTTCCAGCTATCTGGGTCTAGTAAAACACACAACCTTTCCTGACAGCAAACTCTGCTTCAGGAAGTCCAAGAGGAATTTAATCGTGCGTTCATTCCTCAAGGGACGCTCGGCAGCTCTGAATCCTTCAGAGAAGGTAAACTCCAGGACCAATCAGCCTGCCTCTCCTCTGGAAATTAAACATTAAAATACAAACCAGAACAATAGTCAAGAGCCACAAAGAATTCCTAAGGTATTAGCAAAACAAATTCCCTTCAGTCCTTATTAGGAATATCTTGAGGATGGTTTGAAGAGGAAAGTCTAACCAAATATAAAAAAAATTTGGCTTATCCAACAAAAAACAACTGTGCACTCTTTGCCAAAAGCAAAAGAATTCAGTCAGATAAAAAATGCAACACACAAATGATGCAGGTTAAAAACTGAATTTAAGATGATAATGGAATAGCTGCCAGCGTCTTTAAATTTTGAAGCATGGAAATGTCAACAGAGACAAAGAAATTCAGGGAAAAACAAAGAGAATAGATTAAGGATTTATTTATATCAGTGAAAGAGCTCTGTGTTCCTTGACTAAGAAATGACTGAGGGGGTGAGAACTGAAATGGCCACAGGTCTCCAACACGCCACAAGGAGTAAGGGGGTGACCCAAGGATTTCCTGGTAGCTCGGCTTTCCTGAAGGCTTTGGAGCTGGCCTGTCTTGGTGCCTTATGGCTCCAGAAAGGGACACTTCTCCACCTCACACCATCCAAAGTTCTCCAGAATTTTGGCACTGGGCAAACTGGTGTGGTTTACACAGAAAATACTCCCATTCCTGGGAGCTGGGATGTGTGTGAGCACTGTCATCTCCTTGTATGTGGATATTTGACCTTCTTTTGGGTTTCAAGGAAACCTGCCCAGGTTCTCCACAGCTTCTGTGTTGGTTGTCATACAGAACTGAACTATCCACTGCTCTTAAACTGGCCAGAGGGCACTTTTGAGGGATTTTGGGCTGGTTGGTTGGTTTGTTTCTTTTTGGAGATGGCTGGTGGGAGCCCTTCAGTGGGTGCCAAGGCTTATTACATTCCTTGCCTAATCAGTAAAAGTTTTCTCTTTTTCTGATGCACGATGAGTCAGAAGCTTCTTGGCATTCTGGGACTGAAAATTCCACAGGTTGCCTCTTAAAGAAAGGAGAGACAATTGAAATAATTTTGCTTCCTGGAAATACCCAGCCCTAGGCCTGTCCTTCCACAGGGTGTAGAGCCCTCTCCCAAGCTTCAGAGGACTACAGCCTCAGAAATTGTCCTTCCCCAGTGCTGGGGACCTGGTGAGCTGGAAGAGGAGCCTGAAGAAGAGTTGGTGCCCTCCCAGGGATGACCCTTGGATGACAAGAGCTGCTGGGGAGGACGTGTCCACAAAGGACAGAGCAAGGAAAGTGGGGAAGAGAGGGGAAAGTGCCACCAGGAGGCTGGAGAAAGGTGAACTGAGAAGGAGCAAAGTGGGTGCAACCCTTTATCAACAGCTTCTCCTCCCAGGGCTCCACAGGGAATGGTCTCAGCCTCAAGAGCTCCAGGAGTGTTTGCTCCCAGGGATGCCCAGGGTGGGATTGTTGGGGTGTCTGTGCAGCGCCAGGAGCTGGACTCAGTGATCCTGGTGGATCCTTTCAGCTCAGGGATTCTGTGATTCTGTGGAAGTCACATCTTCTATAGCACAGACTGAAACACTCAGACCCCTGAGGCACCTTGGCTTGGTCCATGTACCCAGGAAAACTGCACCATGTCAGAGCTGGGAAACCTCCAGGCTCAGCCCAAAGCACCCCTGGGAACTCCTGCTCTGCTCCCAGCTGGGCCAGCACCCAGAGCCCTTCTGCTGCACCTGCACCTCCCTGAGCCCTTTCTGGGCCTGGATTTCCTCTGCTCCAGGAGAAGGGCTTCTCCACAGCTACATCTGTGCTGTGAGCGGGCTCCTGGCTGGTGACAGCCCCGCTGCAGACGGGGCTGAGCTTCCAGCTGGCTCCGTTCCCTCCACAAACAGATGCAGCTCCTATATCAGGGGCTGATTTATTCAGCAGGAGTCTCACACATTAAGTGTAGTTAAGTCTGAAAACAAATCTAATGACTTTAAAATAAATAGCCAACAGAGGACTCGAAACTGAAATTCCTCCTTCCTCTGACACCCGCCATATAAACAATAATAATTATATAAAACCGTGTCTAACACATGACTACACAAGGCTCTGGTGACCAAGAAAAGCACACGCTGCTTGTCAGACATAATTGCACATTTGGTTTTTCAATTATTTCTTGTCAGGATCCAGAGCCCACCATCTGAACACTGACATTAATTATTGGGAAGTTGTTAGTGCTCCAATAGTCTTATGGAGACTCCCAGTGCTCACCCTGAGGCCCAGAGCTCCCAGTGCTGCTCCCACACTGCCCTCCTGTCCCACCAACCCTCTGGGACTGTTACACACCACACAGGGACACCCAGCCTGGGCCACCATGTGCAGAAGGGGTTTCAGAAGAAGCTTCAAGCGAGTCTCCAGTGGACACCAGCAAGGAACCAGTCCCCTGCCATGTGCTCACCCACAGGATGGGGACAGGCCATGTCCACCACTGGGGCCTCCAACACAAGACCTGGACCTGTTGGAGAGAGTCCAGAGGAGGCCACAGAGCTGCTCCAAGGGCTGGAGCCCCTCTGCTCTGGAGCCAGGCTGGGAGAGCTGGGGGTGCTCACTTGGACAGGAGAAGGATCCAGGGAGAGCTCAGAGCCCCTGCCAGGGCCTAAAGTTGCTCCAGGAGAGCTGGAGAGCGACTGGGGACAAGGCGCGGAGGGACAGGACACAGGGAATGGCTCCCACTGCCAGAGGGCAGGGATGGATGGGATATTGGGCAGGAATTGTTCCCTGGCAGGGTGGGCAGGCCCTGGCACAGGGTGCCCAGAGCAGCTGTGGCTGCCCCTGGATCCCTGGCAGTGCCCAAGGCCAGGTTGGACACTGGGGCTTGGAGCAGGCCTGGGACAGTGGGAGGTGTCCCTGCCATGGCAGGGGTGGCACTGGATGATCCCTAAGGTCCCTCCCAACCCCAGGCAGTGTGGGATTCTGTGAGTCCAGCCCATGTCACTCCCTATCACCGTGCTCCAACTGAGTCCCCTCCCAGCCCCTCTTAGCACCCAACTCCTGGCGCTGCACTCCCATCACATCACTGCCCATCATGCAGGAAAACATCCTGCCTTTTATTGGCTTTTAATTTGCTGCTTTTTAATTTTGTTGACTGTCTCTTTTTTCCTTGCAAAAGGAAGAAAGAAGCCTCTGATCTACCTTTTCTGGAGTGTTCAAAAACACGCACAGCTTTGTCAGGTTGTCTCTTAGTTGTCATCTTCCCCAAGGCAAGCAGCCATCTCTCTTCTAGCTGCCTTCAAGGAAGGGGGCTTTTTGTGCTCCTAAGAATTCTCTTCACCTTTTAAAATCTCCCACTCCTAAGCACTCACTGAGGTGCAGCAAGCACACAGGAGTTAATGAGGGAGGAGAACAGCGAGTGCTCTCTGCCACCATGAGCTGCCCCCTGCACACCCTGACCCCTGCTCTTCCAAAGGCAGCACCAGGCCCCTGGAGCTGGGGGTGGTGGGATCACAAATCCCTGGGCCTTCAGAGCTTTCAGTGCTTGCTTGAAACAGAATAAAATCAATTCACTGCAGTAAAAAACTAAAATAGGATTGACCCAATACCACAGTCATCACCTTAGCACCAAGCCTGCTACTGGGAAAAAAAATATTGCAGGAAGATAAAATCCATGCAACTTTACTTTGATTATATTATATTAATTACATTATACTATATTATATTATACTATATTATTTTTTCTTATATTTTTTACTGATAGAAATTAATTTTTAAAAGCTTCCTTGATAGTTTGCAATTAGTGAGGGTTTCAAGCAGCAATGACTTTGAGAAACATCCATCTTGTGTCTGCATCCACTGATGACCTCACAGATTCAGTCAGAGTCACATTTCCACCTTCAATCACTGACAGAGCTTTCTTGAAATATTATGTTTTGATTCTGTTTTATTCATTTTAAATGGACTTGGTCATTCTCCTTTCTTTGACCACGTTTTGTGCAGCCAGGTAGATGATAAAGCAGGTTTTGTTTCCACTTTTTTACAAGGAAAAAAGCAATGACCAACCTCACACTCCTCTGGACATACAAAGGAACAGGGAAAACAGAGGGAATTTCTCCCACCTTGCTAGGAGCTCCATCCCTGCCCTGGGAAGGGCCATCACTTACTCCTGGGAGAATGTTCAGCCCCACGGGCACCCCAAAGGTGAGATGGACACTCCAAAGGTGACATGGACACCCCAAAGGTGAGATGGGCACTCCAAAGGTGACATGGACATCCCAAAGGTGACCCTAAAGATGACATGGGCACCCCCCAAAGCTGACATGGACATCCCAAAGGTGACCCTAAAGGTGACATGGGCACCCCAAAGGTGACATGGACATTCCAAAGGTGACCCTAAAGGTGACACGGGCACCCCAAAGGTGACCCCAAAGGTGACATGGGCACCCCAAAGGTGACCCTAAAGGTGACATGGGCACCCCAAAAGTCAGCTCCCACACGGAGAATGCATTTGCCCACCTGCTGTGGGAAATCCTCCAGTGAGAGCTGCGAAACTGAAAGGTTGAAATAAAGAATCCAGGGGAAGGAAGTGATGCCTGGCTCCTCTCCCCTTGCTCCTCAGCCTGTACTTTCTTTCCAAGACTTCCTTCAGGCTGATTCCCAGTGAGTCCTCTGAGCCACACTGCTGGACCACAGATGAGCCATCCCCAAAGTGAGAGAAGTTTTCCCCTGTGACTGATGCCCAATGCTCACCTCTGCCCAGCTCAGGGGCACTACAGACATGTTCAATGCCAGGCAGTGCCAACTGGAAAAAACTACCAGGAATGAGGGTATTTCATCCTGAAATGCCATTGGCAGAGCTGGGGCACTGGGCAGGGCCCAGCCAGCCTGGTGGGAACATGGAGCCCAGCAGGGGCTGTGCATGGTCAGCAGTGGGAGCAGGGACAGCATCAGCATCAGCACCACAGCGGTTCCCACTCTCACAAGGATGTGCTTTTACATGGCAGCATGAGTTCCATGTAAGGAATAAAATTTTCACAGTGCTTTCAGGCCCTGGAGGGGACAGGAGGCCACAGCCCAGGGCAGAGCCACCTCAGCACAGACACATCTCAGTGGGATTGCAGGTGCTGGGGTGCTGGGACACCTCTGTCCTCTCCTTCCGAAGGACAGCAGGATCTGCACAGCCCAAGATCTCCATCCAAGAGCCTCACCCTGGGGACACTCAGCTGGAACTCCCCACACCACACACAGGCCACCTCTGCTTTCAGTCCCCAAGGCCAGGACAAGGCCAGACGGCCACATTCATCCTTCCAGCTGTATCCATAAAGGGCTGCATGGACACTGGGCCCTGACAGCTCCACCTCTCCCTCCTGTGCAGCCACCCTTGGCCACCCCATCTCCAGCATGGAGAGCACATCTGAGCAGGGCTGCACCCACCACATCCCACCCAGCACATCCCAACCCAGCACATCCCACCCAGCACATCCCAACCAGCACATCCCACCCAGCACATCCCAACCCAGCACATCCCACCCAGCACATCCCACCCAGCACATCCCAGAGCCCAGCCCTACCTGCTGGAAGAGCTCCTCCGCCCGCTGCTGTTGCTCTCGTCAGCCTAGGAGACCAGAACAGAAAAGCTGGTGAGGCTCAGGAGGACGAGGCTGCTCTGCAGCCCCTCCTGCCCTGGCTGCACCCAACCCTGGGGCTCTCCAGGAGCTCCAGAGCCAGCTCTGAGCCCGGGGCTGGGCAGGGCTGAGCCCCAGCCCCAGCACGGGGGCTCCTCCCGAGCTGTCCCCTCTGTCACTGCCCTGCAGCCCATGGCTCCAGCCATGGTCCCTGGGACACCGTGGCCAGCTGGGAGATCAGGGATGGCCAAGTTGGCCAAATGGCCCCGCTCCAGGCTGGAGGGGTAGCCCAACACCTCCCCTCGTTAGCCACGTGCCCTAATTAGCCCCTGGGAGGGCTGAGCAGGGAGGGCCCAGGGTCTCCTCTCGCCTCCTTCCCCAGCTCGCTGATGAGAGCCTCCCTTGGAAAGACAATATTATTCCAATCCCAGAAATTTTATTTCTGAATTTGTGCAAATACAAGTTAAAAGATATTAGCTGCATTTCACATTTTGTGCAAATGGCAGAAACAGGCAATTCATGTGCAGCAGGATGGGGGCCAGCCAACGATTTTGATAAAATAAACCCTTTTTTAATTTAAATGCTAATGCACTGAATTAAAATTTAATAACTGAGGAAATTGAAAAGCCGAGCAGGAATATTGGAAATAAATCCAAGCAGAAACAGCTGAAATTAAAAATTCTAGAGAGTGGGAGGATAGCAGCTAAGCTGTCTTATATGATTACATTTTTTTTTTTTTTTTTTTTTTTTTTCAGAACGAAGGGGGGAAGGAAAAAAATCCTATCTTTGGCTGGCTGTAGGGCAGTAAATCGAGAGTGCTGTGATTTATTGCTCAATTTTCCTGAGGGAAAAAGGCTTTCTTTCATGCTGAAATATTTCATAAATTTCAAGCCAGCATAAATTCTTAATTTAAAAGTTATGGAGGTCACATTTAGTGCACTGGTGCAATTCTGAAATCTTAAAGGAATAGCAACAAAAAAAAATTGCAATTTGATTTTATTTTTTTTAATTCTTATGTAAAATTTTCTTCAAAGGGATTCTCCAAGTTACAAAAAGCAGAAACACAACTTGCTTCTGAAGGGATATGAAATCCACTGGAAATGAAGAGAAAAAATCTAATTCAATTACAAAATGGTATTTTTTTATTATGATTATTATTATTATTATTGTGAGCCACTTGAGGAATTTCTGTTAAAAAATTTCTTCTCTCCATTGCCTGGGAAAAGCCAGAAGGGAGGAGCTGACAATGTAATTGCTTCTGTTAGATCTCCAATCTTTTGTGAGCACTGATATGTTCATTTGTTATACAGCTGTTCAGCTACAGAAAGGATGTCAGAGCACCCATAATTCAAAGCAATCAATCAAAAATTAATGATTTGTCATGCTTACACAATGGAAAAAAAAAAGGAAAAAAAAAAAGCTTTATGGGTTCCTGCAACTGGTAGATTGCTCAAACCTTCGGGGCATTTTCTAGAAGATTAGATTTGTGTGTACAAAGAAAGGGGGGAAAAAGGGAAAAAGGAGACTTAATATAGAGGCAGGGCAGAAACCTTGTGGGGTGCTGGGGGTTGCTGAGGCCCAAAATCCCCCAGAGATGGGAACCTCCCAGTTCCTGTATGTACAAAGGGTTTTGTGCACAACCCAAGCACCACAGCTTGGATCACAGGGACCTTGTGAGGATCCTGCCAGGAGAATTCCATGGGAAAACCACCTGCTGAAACATGGAACCATGGAATATCCTGAGCTGCAAGGATATTCTGATCCATTAGGATGATGGAATCCAGCCCCGGGCCCAGCACAGACACCCCAACAATCCCCAGTGTTGGGGAGTTCCCTTATTTTGACAGAAAAAATGAGGAAAGAAGGGAACCACGACAGGTAAGGGCTCCCATGTTGAAGGTTTCACACAGCCAGGGTGCTCCTGGAGGTGATCCATTAGACAAAAACACCAAGCTAAGCCTGAATGAGATCAGATCAAGCTGCCTTAAATGTTTCTGGATGCTGAAATAAACAAATCCACAGAATCCCAGAATGGTTTGGGATGGGAGGAACCTTAAACCCCACCCAGTGCCACCCCTGCCATGGCAGGGACACCTCCCACTGTCCCAGGCTGCTCCAAACCCCAGTGTCCAGCCTGGCCTTGGACACTGCCAGGGATCCAGGGGCAGCCACAGCTGCTCTGGGCACCCTGTGCCAGGGCCTGCCCACCCTGCCAGGGAACAATTCCTGCCCAATATCCCATCCAGCCCTGCCCTCTGGCAGTGGAAGCCATTCCCTGTGTCCTGTCCCTCCATGCCTTGTCCCCAGTCCCTCTCCAGCTCTCCTGGAGCCCCTTTAAGCCCTGGCAGGGGCTCTGAGCTCTCCCTGGATCCTTCTCCTGTCCAGGTGAGCACCCCCAGCTCTCCCAGCCTGTTCATTCAAAAATAAAATCCATTTAAACTAAAATATTCCATCTAAATTCTAAAAAGTGGCATTTGAGGACTAAAATACCATGAGGAAGTGGAAGGGTGAAAGGCTGGAAATCACTGTTTAACCAGAATGTGTCAAACTGGATCAGAGCAGCTCCCAACAAAGTAACATCTTTGTGGAGGGGAACAGACAGAAATCTCCTGTGCTCACTTTTAGAATCTCCTGCACTCTCATTTACCTAAGTAATTGATTTTTGTGATTTCCTAATTTCTAATTGAAAAAGGAGAGGAGCAGAATTTGCATCTGCTGATGAGTGGGGGGTGCTGTGCGGTGCTGGAACAAGCTGGAGAATGTCACACAATCTGCCCCATAAAATAATTTACAATTCAAAATGTTATTCCCTAAAGTTGCTTTTCTACATATTGGGTGCGTTTAGGGTAGTTTTGTTTAACTAATGGTAATAAATATCCTTTAAATGAAAATGCACACAAGCAGAATGTGGTTTCAGGCCATATGCTCCTCCACTCAAGTTGTAAGCAAAAAGTGAATTGTGATAAATAAGAAATATATCAGTCAACATCTCCTAACAGGATAACGTGTCAAAAAATAGGAGTCCAAGCAGATGTAGAACTGACCTGAGAAATCCATGTTTATCAAGAGGGCTACACTATACTGGGAAAAAAAACCCAACATTTTAACAGTTACAGCAAAATAACTAAAAGCAATAAAAATGTGAAATGAGATTTCAGACTACTTAAACATGGGCTTTCTGCCTGATCACTTATATTATGATTAGAAACAATTATTCAAATCTATTGGATTTGCATCCACGGACATTTCAGCTCCTATGGATGGGATGGGGGCACCAGGACACCCCCAAAGCACTGCCACAGCCCTCCCCAGGGGGAAAAGGAGTTCAATCCATGCATTTATTTATTTATTCAGACACACCCACCCCCTATGATTTGCCTCTGAACCCCATCCCAAAGGGAGAGGTCCCTAATGTTGCCTGGGGGTCACAGCAGGAGCAGACCCTGCTCACCCCAGGACCTCTCCCACAGCACCTTCAGAGGGAAAACTGCAGAGTTGTTTGTTTACCTGAGGAACAAAAAAGGAAAAAAACCAACCCCAAACCCCCACCCTGCTTCCCCCAAACACCTTCCCAGAGACAGCTGAGTAATTTTTGTCCAAACACAAACCACAAGTTCAGTTTTGGAAGGAGCCAGCAGCATCCAGCATGGAAAATTTCACCCCAAATAATTAAAATTTGGCAGAGAGAAGCAACTGAAAACAGGTCTGACACAGGAATGTGCCATAAAAATAACTGCAGGCCTGCTACCTGCGCTGTCTGGGGTTATTAACTTCAGAGCCACAGAAAATGCAGGAAGTACTTTTTTTTTTTCTTCTTTTTTCTTTTCTTTAAACAAAGGGCAAGACACAGGCAGTTTCCTATTTAATTTTTATTAAATAGGAGGGGAGAAAACAGCAAAGCAGCTCCACATCACACCAAAACATCTGCAGAGCACAAGGACCCATAAATGTGCCCATGCCCCTTTTTAAATCTGGATTTTTGTTTCCTCCTGCCGACACAGAGGATGCTGAGGAACCACAAGCCCTGGATTTTGGGAGGACACAATGCTGAGCCCAGGGCTGATCCAAGCAGAGCTGTGCTCCACAGAACCATGGACTCACTGAGGTTACTCTGAGATCATCGAGTCCAAGCATTCCCCAG
>VZTT01052688.1:0-10140 GCA_013400855.1 Buphagus erythrorhynchus
TGTGCTAAAGAACACAGAAACCACTGATGGTTCTTCTCCTGAAAACTTCCCAGTCTGAGATGAGAGATGAATCTGTCTGGGTTGACAGGGAGCGTGGGAGACACCATGAGACAAAGTCAGAGTGACAGGCATCAATCAGAGCCCATCAGCCACAGAGGTGCTGTCAAGGGCTTTGAAGCTTTCTGAGTGGTTCCCTAAATCCTGGAGGTATGCTGGGGTCCCTCTGAGATCAGAGACCCCCATGTAGCACTCTCACACCTTTGTCTGTTATAAATAGCCAGTCTGATTTAGAGAGTCTTTATTGCTTAATTACCCTAACATAATTGTTCTTTTATTGCAAAGAAGTTGTTATTGCCAACAGCCCCAGAGTTGGATCCAGGTCTCCATCCTTTTTGGGATAGGAAAGAAAATGTGATTACTACCCTTTGCCTTATTTCCATGTGCACTGCTCCATAGCCATGGAAAAAAAACAGGAATCTGAATGTTCAGCAGTGCTCTCACAAGGAATCCAGGAATAAGGAGGAGGAGCCAAGGGGAGGGAGCAAGTCTGGGTTTTATCTGATACCTGCTGTGCCTCTCTGAGTCCACATTTCTGTGCTTATGGCTGTCCAACGCTGGGAGAAATACCCCAACCAGCCTCCCAAGAATGGGAAAAGAGATTGGATTAAAATTAGATCCCTGTTCCTAGGCACTGTGTGGAAATAAATGTGTTTCCAACAGGCAGGAGAGATGGACAGGCTGTTTTTACATTGCGTACAGAAGATTGGGGGTGTTTACTCCATGGCCAGTTATTCAGCCTTTGGTCCATTGTCCCTGCTGTAAATAAATACCTGTTGGAAGGAAGCTGTGCTGGAAGGCTGGGGGTGGGAAATGACAGCCCTGGAGGAACACGTGGAGGAAGGAGAGGAAGGAAAATGTTGTTTCCAGGCAGGGCTGTGACACAGGTCAGGGATGGGGAGGAAGCAGCAGGGATTGCTGAGTTTCTCTTCTTGGCTGTGCTGGGAGAGCTCACAAGGGTCCTTGTTGTGAGCTGAATGCTCTCTGCTCCTGGCAGGCTCCGAGTGCTGCCTTGCAGGTTGGGCTCTGCCTTTCTGCTTCAGCAGCCTCCATTTCCCTGGAAATCTCCATTTCTGCTTTTACTCTCCCATTTCACCAGGAGAAGAGCCTGGGCCAGCAGCAGAGAAGGACCAAAGCCAGCTGTGGTCTGGGGTCCTCTGACCCCAGAATCAAAGCACAGGCTCTTCTCTCTCTCCTGTGCTCCCAGCACTTGTCATGCTTTGCTTCTGTTAAACATAACCACACACCTGCTTTGCAGGGAGATTTACATTAAAAATTATGATGTGCTTAGACAGAGTCATTAAGGAGGGATCAGAGGAATGTGTAAGATAAGCACAGACATCTGTTCTCCAAAAATGCTGCCTTCCCTGTGAGCCCTGCTGGTAATATTGATCAGAATTCAGCCCACAAACGCACACTCCTGCAAAAAGCTGAAGTTTAGGCCAAAGATCACATACCCTGCTTATTTTCTTGGATTTGGGAACTGCCCAAATGAAGGAGAAAGTAAAGAAAATTGGTATTAGTTGCTGAAGAGAAAGTTATCCCTCCTTATGAGGAGGGAAGGATTGGTTTATCCTGGAGCTGTAAACAAACAGGGCTTTGCCAGGGTTCTGTGTATTTGGAGTTCTGCTGTTTGTGCATTTCCCCACAGCCCCAAATCAAACCATCCTCTCTTCAATCCCTTGGCACAGGAGGGAGGGCTGAGATTTGTCATTCCTGTGGGGCTGATGGAAGGGGGGGACATTCTGCTCCCCATTTTCTATGAACATCCAGGGAACAATCTGCAGTGAGCTCAACCAGGGAGGAGTAAAGCAGAGACAGGGGCCCATGGGCACCATTAATGCCACAGCTGGGGGAACATTTTATTGTCAGAATGGGGAGCAGGGCTGCCCTTTCAGCCTGGTGTCTCTTCTTTTCCCATTCTGTAATTTCCATTTCAAGCAACAATTCCTGAATCCCTCCTGGGAGGGTCTGTGTGCTGGAAACCCTGTGATTCCCTCCCACTGTGGGTCAATCTCTTCTGTTTGCTTTTTAATCTCCTGTTGGGAGACAATGAATTGTTCTGCTGTGGACATGAAGCCTTGTGATCTCCTGGATCTGTTTTGAGTCCTGTGACTCCAAATGGCAGGGCTCTACATGAGTGGAAGGGTTTTGCAGCAGTATTTTTAAAGGGGAGTCCTTCAGGTGATCTGTATGAAACCACTGCTCAGGAAAAGTCAGATACTTGATCCCCCTCACTGTTTGGTCTCTTGTGAGAGAGCCAAAGCTTCTCTGAGGCATAAAACATGCTGTTTGTTGCAAAAAAACAAGCACTGGCTGAAAGGAAAAGCAAATGTTTCTGTACTGAACGGTGATCTACCTCCCACGTTAAAGAGCACAGCATGAAAAATGGTAAAAGCTGCTGTATCAAGCTGCAAACTCTGAAAATGGGTCCGTTTTAGCTCATTTAATCTGCCTCTTTTGGCACTTGGCTTTAACAGTGCAGAAGTGGGATCCAGTTGAAGGAGAGCACTGGTGATGTGTAGTTGTGGTCCTCTGCTCATGAGTGTGGGGTCGCAGTTGGTGAAGTGTGAGTGAGTCCCTGGGCCACCAGCAGGGCTGAGTGTGGAGTGCCAGCAGTGCAAAGGGCTCTCCCCAGCTCTCTCTGAAGAGGAGAACTGGCTACAGGATTTCTCCAGCACCTGGTTTGTCCTCTCACCATTCTTGCAGAGCCCTGAGAGCCACTCGTGAGCCCTGTTGGGTTTTGCCTTTTCCTGGGCAAGCAGCGCAGTAATTGCAGCTGTGGGGAGAGCAGGGCTGGAATCAAGGGTGACTTTGATGAGCAGGCTCTGAAGTGCTTCTGGGGGATGATGAAATGGAATTCTGGACCCACTCCAGCCAGCAGTTGGTCTCTACTGCTTCAGTATTAGCAGAGATTTAAGCTCCACGCAGGAGGTGACTGCTCACATCAGAGATGGATTTGGTCAAACAAGCTCCTTGGGAAGGTGGGGGAAGGTGCTCTGCTTGAACCAGGAGGGTTTGAAAGGTGCTTTGTTCATCCTTTAGAAGCAGAACGTGGCCTGGTTTTTCAGGAAGGCAGGAGCTGGGTGGATTCTGTGTGCAGGGGATTGTCATGGCAACCAGAGGGAAACCCCACGAGTTTCAGCCAGGCACAGGTGAGGGGGAGCAGAAACCTGCTCGGAGAGGATAAAGCTGCTCCCAGCACTCCCCATCCTAGGGGGAAGCAATGAGTATAATTGAGTATTTTAAGCAGCTTCCAGAACTATCTGAGCACAGCAAGCAGAAACAATTTCCTCTAACAGCCCCCCTGAAATACTCAACCACCTCAGGTTTTGCCAGCTCTCCTCCACAGATGTTGATCTCTGTGCAACTTCGCTGCCAAGACCGAGGGAAGCTTTTGGGAGAAGCTTCAGTTCTGTTTTAAACAAGATGAGGAGGGGTTTTAATACCTGAACAGGGGGTGGCTGTATGGGGCCAGCATTCCAAAGGGATTGGGAGGGGGCTTTTGGGGGGATCCACAGGGTAATGCTGGGCTATGAGAGGGTGTGTGCAGCCCAGAGCTCGTGGGAAGAAGGGAGGATGCAGAAGCTGCAACAGCACTGCAGCAGCAGTGAGTCCCTCCCAGCTCAGTGACATTCTTGTGGCTTTTAGGGTTTTAAAAGTGAAAAGAGAAGTGATGCCTACTCCCCAGTAACGGATTGTCAGGGATGTGCTGAAGAATTCAGGTTATATTTCCCCCAACCAAAGGCAGGGGTGGTGATGGGAGGAGCTGGTGGTGCCCTAAATGTCAGGAATTTGCATTTCCCCTCCGAGTGACTCCACAGCTGAGGGTGGAAGGTGCTAACCAAGAAGCAGCGTGAGGAACTGTGGGGAATCAGGGATGTGATTCCTGGCTGGGAGGGAGCTGCCTTAGCCCATTGGAAGGCTGATGAGCCTTTGGAGGGAGCTGCTCGATAACTACATGGAAGGAGCAGGTTAATGTCCCACGACAGCACACTGTAAAATGGGTAATTTCTGTGCACTGTGCATTTTGCAGAGCAGCAGCTCTGCCTAAATGAAGGTTTATGCAAAGCCCCTCTCAGCGGTGGATGCACCATTAGGCTCCAGGGTAGCTGGTTAAATTGCACTATTGATTTAATGTGCAGGAATATTTGTTAGTGCACTGGAGAGGTGCAGCTAATGACTTCTGCTGGCTTCTTCAGATTTTAGTCTGGCACACAAGGACAGAGAAGCCTGTGCTGGTGAACGAGGGCAAGAAAGGATTCACAGATCCCAATGTGGAAATCTGACTGTGCAGAGAACAACACCAGGTAAGAGCTCGTGTTTCTAACAGCAGTGAGAAGCTACACAAAGGCAGGAGAAAGAGAAAAACTCTTTTAAATGTGCTTTTTCATTTCCATTTTTCACAACCCTGACCTTCCTTTACTGCTAAACTTCTCAAGATCATTTGTTAATCTCTCTTTTTTAAAGTTAATCTATTTTTAAGACAAAATACCTGCTGAGAGGTTAAGGGAAAGAAAAATACAGGGAGTAGGAGTTTAAGCAGAAGTTAGACCATTAAGAAAAATACTTGTCTAAACAAGGTTGCCTTATTAACTTTAATACAACTAAAGCACAGGGGTGAAGGGTGGGGATTCATCCACCTGCAAACACCTGAGGAAAGCTAAAGCAGTACCAGCAAAAAGATTTTTGGTCAGGCAGCTTTCACTTAGGGAAATATTTAATTTAGACCCACATGGAAGCCACAGAGAGTATGGGAAGGTGTGGATGAAACCCCACCTGAGGTGTTTGTTCACCTGAGGAGAGCATGGGGTGTCTGTTCCAGTGGAAAGGAGGAAAGAACACACACATTGATGGCTGGCTTGTATTTGTTCATGCCCTGGGTGTTTCTGCAGTTGGTTTGCAGGAGTGAAGGATGAGCTATTCACTCGTGCACCCAGCCTGTGGGGTTGTCCTTCATTATTATGGGCAAAAAAATAAATGCACAACTCTCTTTCACTGGAGTGTAGAACCAGGCCTGGAGGGAGAGGAGGCTGCTGAGAAGCAAGAGCAGGAAGGGGGCAGATTTGCTCAGCAGTGGTGACCTTTTACCAGCAATGAGCTCCCTTATGTCCCATTCCCTGGGGGAAGCAGGATGGAGCCCTGGCCTTGGCAGGGCAGCAGGAGAGCTTGCAGGTTCTGTGTGCCAGGGAGAGGCTCTGCAGAGGGGCTGTGATGCCTGGAAAGGCTGACCTGGAACAGAGCCTAGGCAGAGCAAAAGGAATAAAATAGGAATTTATTGAGAGGATTCACCTTGGGCAGTGCAAGAGCCTGGCAGGGGCTACACCCAAATCAAATCCAAGATGGATCCTGGTCACGAGTTTTTGTATTTTTGTAAGTTTTGGTTCATCTACACATTGAGGTCAGTTATCCAACCACAGCCCCAGGCTATGGAGTCTCAGCCCCCTGGCTTGCCCCCTTTCCCTCCCTATTGTTTCTGCTTTTTGGGTACCAGTTGTCCTTGATTCTCCAGCTAGGAAGGGATTGTTTTGTCCATCTACCCTGTGAAGAGAACTCACTAACACCTAACATGGAGTTTCAGAGTCACACACCAAGCAGCAGAGATTCTGAAAAACATAAAAGCTGAAACCCAGGGCATCAGCTGGAGCTCTCCAGTGCTGCTCCCCCATCCTCATTTCCCAGGCAGCACAACTCTGGGATCTGCAGGGGGACAGGGCTTTGGGATGGCTCTGCAGGGGGACACGGCTTTGGGATGGCTCTGCAGTGCGACACAGCTTTGGGATGGCTCTGCAGTGGCACAGGGCTCTGGGATGGCTCTGCAGGCGGACAGGGCTTTGGGGTGGCTCTGCAGTAGGACAGGGCTCTGGGATGGCTCTGCAGGCGGACAGGGCTTTGGGGTGGCTCTGCAGTAGGACAGGGCTCTGGGATGGCTCTGCAGGCGGACAGGGCTTTGGGGTGGCTCTGCAGTAGGACAGGGCTCTGGGATGGCTCTGCAGGCGGACAGGGCTTTGGGGTGGCTCTGCAGTAGGACAGGGCTCTGGGATGGCTCTGCAGGGGGACACGGCTTTGGGATGGCTCTGCAGTGGCACAGGGCTTTGGGGTGGCTCTGTAGAGGGACAGAGCTTTGGGAGGGCTCTGCAGGGGGACACGGGTTTGTGATCGCTCTGCAGCGGGACAGAGCTTTGGGATGGCTCTGCAGGGGGACACGGCTTTGGGATGGCTCTGCAGCGGGACAGAGCTTTGGGATGGCTCTGCAGGGGGACACGGCTTTGGGATGGCTCTGCAGCGGGACAGAGCTTTGGGATGGCTCTGCAGGGGGACACGGCTTTGGGATGGCTCTGCAGCGGGACAGGGCTTTGGGATGGCTCTGCAGCAAGGCACAGGGGTGACACCCACGCTGCTTGTGTCTCTGTTGCAGAAGATTTCTTCATGCACAGCCTGGAAGTTCTTCTCCACAGCATCCACCCAGCCAGCCAGGCGGGAGCCAGGACCTCTGCTGGCTCCCACGAGTTTGAGCCTTCTGAAAAACCAAGCAACTCTGCATACATGAACTGCCCGGACCCCCTGCCCTTCCTCCTGGACTCGGAGCACAGCAGACGCTCCGGAGGTGGAGAACAAAGCACAGCGAGCCAGGACTGCCGGCTCCCGGCGCCCAGGCTCCGGGTGGGATGTGGCTGCACCGAGCAGGGGCTGTTTGCCAGAGCCTGGGTGAGGCTGAGAGCCACGGGGCGACTGGTTTTGCTGAGAAACACGGACCTTGTGGCCATGTGTGTGACAGCCTGAGCACTCTGTGGCCGTGGAGGGGACGGCTGCCTTCTGAGATGGCACCTTAGCCCTTAATTTTAAACCTTCTTTAATCAGTGTTTGTTACGCTGCACAAGACAGGAGGGGTTTGGGGGAAGGGGGAAAAGCAAAGCAGGTTAGAACAAACCCTTTAAGCATCACTGTTCTCTGATTTCCCTCTCCTTTTTCTTCCTCAGTTTGGGGGGCACCCTGACATTGCTCTGTGGTTGTGGAATCATGCAAGGGTTGAGGGTGGAAGGGACTTCAAAGGTCCTCTGGTCCAACCCCCTGCCATAGGCAGGGACACCTTCAGCTGGACCAGGTTGCTCCTGGCCTTGAATATTCCCAGGGATGGAGCATCCCCCACCTCTCTGGGCAACCTGTGCCAGTGTGACACCACCCTCCTTGGAAAAAAAAAATGTCCTTATATATATCCTCTTTGACTTTAAAACCATCAACCCTTGTCCTATCCCTGCTAAAAGGTTTGTCCCCATCTTTCTTGTAAGGCCCCAGAATGGGATGGAGGGACAGGAGCAGGGAACTGCTGATCACCACCAGCTCAACACTGATCCTGGATGGAATCACATCTCCTGCATGTGGTTCTCTAAAAATGCTAAAATAACTGGAAGTGGGGTTTAATGAGATTGTTGGGGCCATACCCCATAATATTCATCCAGATCTTGGTCCAGTTTAGCCCTAATTTGGTTCCTGTGAGCATTAGGTGTGGGATTTTCTGAAGGGTGCTCCTATATAAAGGCAAATTTCCACTCTTAAAAAATAAAACTGCTTCAAACTAGAGATTGGATGCTAAGAGGTGATTTTAGTGCATTTCTCATTTGACTGGAGTGTATCCTTCAGCCCCAGCCCCTTTTTCTGCTACTGCAGAGCTGGTGTGAAAAGCCACCCTGGAGCAGTTCCCAGTCCCCTTTGATGGACAGAGCAGCACCCTTGGGAAGGGGATCCTGGGCTCAGGGCTGTTTATTCCAATTATTATTTATTATCTGGTGGTGCTGCCACCCTGGGTGACTCTGTTTGAGACTGCCAAACTTGCTGAGATAAAAACTGAGGTACAACAGGCCCCTTCTCCCCAGCCAAAACCCCTAAATTCCCTCCTCCTTCATAACTGTTGTCAGACCTTTGTACACCCCCCTCCCCCACTGCTGTCCCAATTCCTTCAAAATTTTTGAAGCACAATTTTACCTTTGAACTGAGGGAAAAATGTAATCCTGCAATACACTTGGTTATTTTTAGCCCTAACACATAGAACTATTAAAATGCTCTGGGTTTGATTGTTGGCTTCACGGTGCAGAAGTCTCCCCTTGGACTAATGACATTGTGTATTTCCTGATATTTCAAAGGAAAATATTTTTTGTAAGTTATTTTCTCCCACTGTATATCAAAACCATTGGGGAAAAGTCACATTCTTTAGTTCCCAGCCACAGAAGCCTTTACAAAAATGTTCCTTTTAGATGCAATGGCTGAAGCACTACTTGGAAAGAAAAGTGTTGGATGCTGCTGGCTGCTCTATGGGAACAGGTATTGTTACCTTGGATTAAAACTCTGCACTCAAGTAGATTTATTCTGTTACTGTACTGGCCTTCCAAGTTCCCTTCAGTCTGCAAACCCTACAGAGGAAAGAGACATTTTTCAAGGACTACCAAGTTTTCATAGCATTGAAATAGTTTCCAACTGATGTCTTCTCCAAGCTGCATGTTTTGGTTCACTAATCTGAATTCCAGTCCCTGCTGGGTTCCAACCTTCCCTCCTTGGAAGGAAGTAACTTTCAGAAAAATGCAAAGGATGGAGTCCTGAACACAGCCCTGCACATTTGCTCTGGCCACAGGAGCCTGGGCACTTCCAGCTGTCCCAGAGCTGCTGTGGCCCTGGGGAGCAGAGATAGGTGTGACCAGACCTGGCCAGGATGGAGTGTGTTCCAGCTGCACTGTCTGTTCTCAGTTTTAAACAAACTGTATTTAAATTTGTTAAATAAAATGATGGTTTCTAAGAGCCAGAATACCCTGCACCTCCGTTACAGACACAGTCTGGTGTTTCTCCCAGAGCTGAATCCTGGTAGTGGCACAGAAAGCAGCGACTCTGGGAGGTTCTGAAGGATTCACAGCTTGGGTTTGATCTCTCCCTCTCCCTAAGGAGGCTGCAGCTCCTCTGTGCCTGCAGCTGGTGAGTTAAAAGAACGTTGTGTTTACCTAAATCCCCAGTTTCTCTTTAGAGGGACAAAAAGAAAAAGGAAACCAGGACCCAAGATCCCAGAGCAGCTTTAAGGAGAAAGCAGGGATGAGTTTTTCTACTTGCAGTCTCTTTGCTTCTACTCCAGCCAAAATCTGATCCCTGCTCACTTTTTAAGAGGGAATTTCATCTTTAGTTGCTTCACAGTGTGAGCTCTGGTGGAGAGGGAACTGCAGGACTCACTTGTTCTTTTCTCCTCCTTGGAAATTCTCATTCCTGCCTGGCCCAAAACATAATGATACATTTGACAGAAGACAAAATACATCTCACTTTTTAAACTTTTTTTTCCCTTTGAGAGAGATGACCTCCATAGTAAAACTTAGTGGAAAAAAAAATGCTGAAATTAAAAAGACATTTGACAACCACCTTGCCTTCCAACATAATGGCCTTTTTGCAGAGACTTGCTAAAATCTGCCTCAAAGCACACCAAAATGGTTTTCCACACCTGATTACTCACATGTTCACCAACTATTTTCTCCCTACCTAATTATAAAAACGGGGAGGCCAGCGATTGCACACTGTGAAAGTCCCTGGAAAGCTGAGCTCAGCTTTCAGTACAGATGGCTTCAGTTCTTCCTCTCTCTCTCTCTCACCTGCCTCCAGCACCTTTTTACTCCCCCACATCCACCAGATGGTCCAGAGCATGCGCAGCATCCGGGCTGGGGCCTCAGGAGTCCATGGAGACGAGCTGCAGACCCATCCATCCATGGAGCAAGGGCCCTGCTTCCTCTGGCTGTCCTCTCCTCTGAACTCAGTGCCAGAGGGCAAATCCTTCCCCTGGCTCTAGTGGAGATTAGCATGCCCAAGTGCTGAGCCCTCAGGTCTCCAGACATGCAACCAGAATACTCAGGGTGAGCCAAACATGGGGAAGCAGCTCTCAGTCCACGTACTGGGTCCGTCCTAAATAAGGGATGTCCACGGACTGGATGATCCGGCCGGCCGTGCGCTCCTCAAAGATGACAATCTGCAGGGACAGAGAAAACCCCTTCTTACAGAGCCTGGGGGGCTTAAATATTCTTAGGAGGAGGGGAAGGAAGAACCATCGCAAGAGATCAG
>VZTT01052688.1:10285-31259 GCA_013400855.1 Buphagus erythrorhynchus
TCACCTCATTGCCCCCTTTCCTTAGCCAGGGCCCAGGAAGGTAAAGTGTTTCCTGAGGTCCAATCTTCCAGTATCTTCCCAGGTTCTGCCCATTGACAAACACCACTCCTTTCTCCCAGCCCTGGAATCAAGGCAGAACACTGAATTACTGATGCAGCTTTGCTGCCTCGTTAGCATCCCCACAAGAAACCAAATCTGCTTTCACACTTGCATTCTTTCCAGCCACTTTCTGCAGGTTTTCTGCTTGCTTTCCCTGTGCAAATCCCTGCAGCCAGGACATTTAAACAAGCCCTGTTGAACAGGAGTTATCCTTAATGTGCTCATTAAAAGGATAAAGCTTTCAAAAATGTGCAATTTGTGATTCGTGCTTGTAGAGGAAATTTCTTCCCTTTGAACAGACAGGGCTTTATTCCTTCCCAAGCATGGAATATCTGCCCTCACCTCTTTCCCAGGTGACAGAAAAACTGAATGGCTGCTGGCTGCCCTGATTTACAACAAATATGATTTTCCCAATGAATGGCAAAGTGAGCAGGACTGTAAGGCTGGGCAGAAGGTTGGCTTTAAGGGAGGGGAATCAGAGGAGGAAGTTTAATAATATTTAAAATGTCATCTGAAGTTCTATGCAGTCTCCCATAGAAGGATGACAGGAATGCTAACTCCCACGCCATGGCCACAAAGAAGTGACTCTTTCCATGTCACACTGATGAGGCAGGAATAAAACAAGGCCCTCCTTTATTTTCTGTGCCCATTACTCCTCTGCAACTAGAAAATAGCATTTATATGCCAACAAAAAAAAGACTGAAGTGGTCAGTGGTAGCTCTGCAGGGTCAGTTTTCTCACAGGACCTCTCCAGACTGAACAGAATTACCTGGAGGAGACTGTCAGACCCTCAGAATAATTCTCTAAGAGAGAGAGGGAGGCTACAGACACAGAAATCAGTCAGAGAGCTGTTGCACAATTCTCTCTAACGAGCTTTTTAAAAATCTTGATTAAGAACAAGCAGCACTTGCCTGCAGCTTCAGGAAGGTGTCCTGTGGCTGCTGCTCTATCCACAGCCTCCCACGGAAAAACGCCGGCCCCACAAAATAATCTGGGACTGTGCTCCAGCCAGACACGTGCTGCAAGCTGCAAGAGAGGGACAACAGGGACACTCACACAGGGCACAGGGGCCACCTGCCTGTGTCCCCACGACCCACAGTCCTGGCAGGCCAAGCTGGGCTACAACAGGAGGGTACCTGGGGCTGTCACCACCTCAACAGGAAATGCTTTTTATATTTGTGTGTGTCACCTGTGTGGTGACAGGACAAGGGGAAAAGGATTCAGACTGGAAGAGAGCAGGTTTAGATTGGATATTGGGAAAAAATTCTTTCCTGTGAGGGTGGTGAGGCCCCAGCACAGGTTGCCCAGAGAAGCTGTGGCTGCCCCATCCCTGGAAATGTCCAAGGCCAGGTTGGAGTAACCTGGGATAGTGGAAGGTCTCTGCCCATGGAGGAGTGGGATGAGAGGATCTTTAAGGTCCCTTCCACCCAAACCATTCTAGGACAAAAGCTCTGCTTCATACTGGCTGCTGAGGATCCTGCAGATCTGCCAGGGTGCTTTAAATGTCTGTGGCTTGCTAAAGGAGACTGCAGAACTGACAGGATTCAAACCAGACCTTCCTGCCACAGCTCCTGTCAAGGAACACAAACACACCCTTGCAAGTGTGCAGTAATTAGGGGAAATCTGACATTATTTCTTACCTGTAGCAACAATTTGGGAGCAGGGCACAAGCAGTAGAGGAAATAAGGAGAGCAGAATCCCAGAGAAGCCTTGAGCTTCTGTCAGAACATGTTTCCTCCAGCCCTTACAAACTGCATCTCTTGGACTCGGGGAAGTTATTGATCCAGTGCAGCCTGGCTGCTACTGAATTATTCAACTAAAAGCCTGTGACAGCTCCTTTCACAACACTCCTCTCCCTCCTCCCCGAGGGGACTGTGAGCTGATTGTGTTTCAATGCTGCTGGTCAGCAGCCAGGAGCTGAGGGTAGTGGTGACTAATCTTGCTTTTGTTTGGCCATGGCAGCTCACTTGCTTTAATGCTCCTCACTGGAAATATTCCTCTAACACCCTGCAGTCCAAAAGGCTGTGAGTTACCCCATCAATAAGAATCCTCCAGGTAGCCCCTCAGCACCTGGTAAAACTGTCCTCAGGCATTTCAGAATGTGGACTTTTTTCCTTTTAAAAGCCATTTTGGTCTAACATGGCCTCTCTCCCTCCCTCCTACACAAAATGGGGCAGCTGTGATATCTTGGGGGATGCACATAAGTTTCTTTCTGGTATTAAAAACATCACTGAAAAGAGTGTCTCTGGACTGTGGCCAGAGTCCATAGGGCATCTGCTGCCTGAAACATTTGCTGAGGTTTTCTCTATGTGCTGACAGAGGCTCTTCAACATCCCCCTGCTAAATTTCCTTCCTTGAATTTAAGCAAAACAACATAAAAGAGAGGGAGCCATCTGGATTGTTAATGCACTATCAGTAGCTTTCTAGAATTAATCCATCCCTTGCCAGGCTGAATTACTAAATATATCAATCAGACTGGTAATTTCCAGAAAGACCCAAAATTTCCACCATGTGGGTGTGAGGGGATCCTCCCCTTTGGGTAAGCCTGGTTTTTACCTACCTGATCTAACCCTGCTGCAAGGAAACCTGTAAATCCTGCACAGTGGGATTAGATTTCTCCCTAAATGATGGTATGGATCAGCTGGCACCAGTTTCTGCACTATTTCAGGCAAAAGAATTAGCAAGGAACTTATCAGTGCAAAAATCCACCTCCCCACTGTTACCTCAGGTTGCCTCATTTAGCTGCTCCCTATTAGACACTGCACTGCTGGAAAACAGGTGGTTTCAAATGAGGAAGGGGAAAAAAAAGTTAAAATCCCACAAACCTTTTCATGAAGGCAGGTTTCATCTCCAAACTGTAAATCTTGAAGTTCCTCAGGGGGGTTTTATTCAAGAAGATGTCACCAATTAAGCCTGCAAGAGCAATGGGGGTAATGAAGAGTTGAGGAACAGCTAAAGCTGATGGATTTTGCTGTTTGAATCTGAGCAGGAGATGGAAAGCAGCCACGTTCTGCAGTGGAATTAGAGTCCATATGGTCCCACTGCTCATCCAGATTGAGTGGGGAGCATCACTAAACTTTGGCCTCTCCTTTCTCTCCTTTCCCCCAACTCACCTGGGCCTCCAGCCCCCTCCCAGCAGAACACACCACACCCTGCTGGCACAGGCAGCAGCTGGGGGCTCTTGGGGTTTAGTGAGCTGACCATGCATAGATTTTTTCAAAGCAGTCAATCCCTTCTCTAACAGGGACAGCAAAACATAACAGAGCCAGCAGCAATGCCCAGGGCTGCTCCAGGGCTTTTCATCATGGGATTTTAAGGCACCTTAATAAGTCATTCACCTTTAGCACCCTTTTGTTCAAGTTGCTCTCCCTGAAGCAGGTAAAGCCTAGGTGTTCATGCAGCCTCCTAATCACAGGACTGAGGCTGCCCAGGCAGCACTGAGGTTTCTGCAACTTTTCTGCACTAAATAAAATCGATACAGTCACGTGCCTAACTCCATTAATCTATTTTATAGAGCTTTTGCACATAGTTCCCCACTAAAATAGAATCAACCCCTTCCAGCTCCACCACTGTGTGTGATAGGCTCGAGCATTTCAGTCAATTCTGCTCAAGGGGATGCAGTTCCCTCCTCCTGACACTGTGTGAGCTTTTAAATGGTGTGATCCTCCAATATCAACCCCTCAAGGGAAAACACAGATTAAAAAAGGTATTTTCCTTCCCTCCCTGTGATAATATGCTCACAGAGCAAGAGAAAGGGAGCTGAGCATCACCTAGGAAACCTAGAGCAGAGCAAGATTCACTGACAGCCCTGGGTTTAGCTGTACCCTTATAAAATAAACCTTGGTGCAGGGCACTGAGCAGCCACTGCATTTCCTCTGCTCACCCCACCCAGGGGCTGAGGATGTTTTTTAACACATTCCCTCCCTCACCCCATTTCCCACCAACTCCCAGTGCTGACCAGCACCACGAGAGCTGTGCTGGGCCCTCAGCTGGTTCTGTCCAAAGCACACAGACAGTTCTGCAGCATTTGCACTCTGAGAAGTCTATGGGGAAGTCTGGGAGCACAGAATCAAACCCACCTTTCCTCTGCTCGTTCAGTGCCAGCCCATAATTGACTCGCCCACGGTTCTCCACCAGGAGCCTCAGCTGCCTGAAGCCCTGCTAAAAACAAACCAGGAGAAGCATCAGCTGCACCAGCCTCAGCAGAGGTGCTCAAGGGGGAAGTGGCACTGCCACCTTTGGCAGCTGCAATTTATGAATTTATTTTCAAGTTCTCTAATGCAAACAGCGAGGAACTCGCAGCCTTTGCACAGATTTCTGGGTTGTTTCCTTTGAACTCTTGAATTTTTAATTCCCAATTTGATAGCACACACAGAGCCAGAAATGGAGTTTGACACAGGACAGGCTTGTGCCACAAACTCTCCCACAAGCCCTAAGAACAACCAGTGCACTGACCCCCTCACCTGCTCCTACAGCCACCACAGCTCTGTTGAGATGTGCTCAATCAAAGTGTTCTTAGTGCCAGCTTCTGCCAGGGTAAAACTGCTCTCAGATCTAAACAGAGACATTCTCCCTCATTTAATTTGAGAACCAAAAGCCTCCAAAGCCCCTTAACACCTTCTTTGTGCTAAGGAAGATGAAGCCTGCATGGATCTAATCTGCAATAACAGGGTGCAGGTACTTAGTGTTGTGGCTGTGGTAAGAAGGCTGGCAAATTTTGTGCACCAAGGGCTACAATAACTTGAACCTTCCCCATGGAAAAGCATTCAGGCCCCACTTTTCAATCACAAATGGTTAACTTGGCAGAGAAATCCCACTATTTGTGTCTGGTTAGAGTACCAAGCTAGTGTGGGTTAGGAGGAGGTGCCTTTCTGAGACTTCTCCCTCTTTGGTGATCTTGTCCACACCCTGAGCAATCCCCAGTAGTTACCTGTCCCTCAGGAATGGAGAGCTCCACTGTGTTGTAGTCCAGCTCCCCCACATACATGGTGTTAACAAACACCTGCAGAACAGAGCACAGGACACCAGAGCAACTGCTCATCAGTTATGTCATAATCACATCACTCCAGCTGGATTTGGGGAGGAAACTGTCTCTGCTTGAACCTACAACTCGAGTGTCCATAACTGTGTCACTGTCAGTGCAGGTGGGAATAAAATAATCAAAATATTCTCAGAACATTCAACATTCTGATGTTTAAAGATGCTGTAAGTTTTAGCAGGCTGGAACTGGAAATTTAATTAGAAGTGATAAGGGTTTGAGGCTTAGCTGAGAAGTGGAAAGATCTAAAATTCCATATTTTCCCTCCATTTCCTGCCTCTCTGCCCAGACCAAAGCATTTCCAGCCAAGCTGAGAGAGTCCCTAAGGAGCCCCTAACTGTGCCCGGTCCCGGACGTGGTCCCTGGTGTGCAGGTGCCCCCCCCCAAAAATGACAGTCTCATAGAGCACATATCCATAGGGCTGCCCAATGCTGTCGTTCAGATGCAGATTCTCCATGTTCACAGGGAACTCTGACTTAATGGGCTGCAGGGGAGAAGCAAAGTGAACATCAGCAGTGGCCTCTCACATTGACAGACCCTGCACAGGCAGCTCATTTAAGGCAGGTGTTCCACTCTGCCCCAGGTGAGAGCCCCCCACCCCGAGTTCTGCTCCAACCCAAAATCCCTCCTGACCAAAGTACCAGAAAAGGAGCCAAGGACTTGCAAAACTGCAATTCCAAGAGAACAGAAGTAGCAGTGAAAAAGGTGAGATAAAAGATTTGCTACTTTTGCATATCCTTGGCAAAAAAAAAAAAATCCCCCAACCTCATCCCTGTGGGATAACAAAGCAGTGCACAAATTGCCTTTTGCAAAAAGTTGATGCCTTTTAGGTCTGGGATGCATTAAAAGAGGTGTCAGTACCTGTAGAAGTGCTGGCAACACATCCCAGAGAGAGATGTACTGGTGCAGCAGGATGGCACCATAGGAGGCCTTGCTTTCAATCATGGGGGGCAGAGGAAGGGGCTGGCCTGGGATGCAAAAAGAAAGATGGAACAATGATTTCAGACAACACAAATTCAAGATCCCTCCGAACTTTTTTTGGTCCTCCCATCCTTAATTCCCAACCAACCAGAGCCCCAGGGCTCCAGCAGAAGGGCCAGTTTAAATAATTCCCTGATTTCCCAGTGTGGGTGGAGCAGTGCTGTGGGTCCTGGGTTTGGAATTACCAATGACCATGCTGAAGAGTTGTCGTAGCTTGAAGAATTTGGATGTGTAGTCCCCAGCCTCTGTCAGCACAGCATCATAATCTGGGAAAGCATAAAAGCAGCACGTGTTTTAAAAACATGAAGCAGCTCTGGGATGGCTTCATGCAAGAAATAAAAGCTCCAGGCACAATTTTCATGGCATTGTCTATAGTATGGAAATCTCTACACTCTAATCTGAGTGAACATCACTAAACAGCCACAAAATTCCTTAATTTAGAGAACAGCCATTCACACTTTGAGAGATCTAATTAGCACATATCCAGAATTTCACACAGGATAAAGTCAACAATTAACCATTTTAACCATGGGCTGTTGGGATGAAAAGAGATTTATGGTACAATTTGGCTTGGTAAAATTAAAAAAATGGTGTCTTGGATAACCATCTCTCCCTAGCTAAAAAGAAGTATCAATTCATCATCTGTGACACCTCTATTTACAGTTCAGAAAAAGGGAATCCCCCACTTCCTGGAATGGGCTGGGAATTGGAAACACTCATGTAAGCCCCCTTTTAGACAGGAATTTACTCCTGAGCTGTGTCCCACCTCATCTCTCCAGGACAAAGGGGCTGTGCTGGTCACTTCTCAGTGTTGCTGGTTACTGTCACCAGCCCAGGGTAGTCAGAGCTGCACTGGCAGGGCAGTGACAATAAACTCACCATAACTGGTGACATCTGACTTGTACTCATCAGCTTCCAAAGCCCCGTTCATGAAGCCAAAGTTGGTGCCTCCATGGAACATGTAGAGGTTGATGGATGCTCCTGTTTTGAGGATGCTTGCTACAGTATTCACCATCTCTGCAAAAAAAGGGCAGTGCCAGGGAGGCCACAGACCACAAATCTGGGCCAGGAATTCCAGTCAGACACGTTCTGTCATTCCTGTGCAATCACAGTGATTTACGTTGTGATTTGCATCAGTAAGGGACAGCACATCTACTGATGCATTAATACATTCAAATAATCCTCTCCTCCAGGTGAAAAAGGGTAAAGCTCATAGCCTCCAGCAGGAATTTTGCTTTTAAGAAGAAGAGTTGCAAGGACTCCTCCGTCAGACTCCTAAACCGAACACACTAATGACCCAATTACAAAGACAATTGCAGGAGGATGAGTCTCGTTAAAACAGTCTTGTATAGCTCTGTTTTCACTGCTCTTTAAATGCCCTGAGGGTTTGTTTTTTAGTAGTAGCCTTCTAAATGAGCTTTTAAACCAGGGAGAAGGTGCTGCACTCACAAGGGGCTAAGATTCACCACAAAAACTTCTACAAGAACAGCGTTTGGTGCTCACCATCTGCATCAAAGACATAGTGAGGGCCTCCCCAGTTATCAAACCACCCAGTCCAGTACTCCATCACCATCTTTGGCTGGTCTTTCTGTCAAGAGAAAAACAGAATTAAAATGGATTCAGGACAGTCCTGCAGTCACCCCTTTTTTCTAGAGGAGCATTGTTCAAATCCAGTGTGGTGATGTGGCTTTACAGGAGTGTTTTCTTCTCAACTGGCACAGACAAAAAGGCACCTAAGGAGCTCTGGGCATGTGAGGTACAAGAAGCTGTGGGCCAGCAATGCCCAGAACAGGCAAGCAAAGCTTTGTGCCTCTGCTAGTCACAAAGCACAAACCACAGAGCACACAATCAGGTGCCATCAAACACTTCTGGATGCTGCTGCTTGGGAGAGCTGTAGCAAAGGGACAAACCAACTGTCAGTGTTTAGTTCCTGCTAGAAACACACATTTATAAATGTCTGCTTATCTGCTACACCACTGCCAGCTGAGAGCTTGCAGGTGCAGGCCAGCCAGTGCTTGCCAAGGTACAGCAGCAGACCTGAGCTGCTTTAATGCCTTTTTAATGCTGCATATGGTGCTGGCAGGGAAGATTTTGCAGGAATTAGGTCTTCATTAAAGGCTCTGTACACAGAGCAATTGCTTCCCATTTGTCAGTGCCTGCCAGCTCCCTGAGCTCCTGCAGGATCCCTCCTGCCCCCATGGCATGGGTAGGGCAATGTGTGCTCAGCCTGGCTGCCCCTCCAGCCTCCTGGGCTTTATTTCCAGGCAGTTTTGTCCTTTGTGTGCCAGGGGTTTTGTCTGATGCCACAGGAATTGGCTGAGGTAAGTGGCATTGAAGAAACTCATGTTTCATTAGAAAAAAACAATTGCCTGTAATCATCTAAACATTCCAGCTCTTAGGAATATATTTAATCAATCCATCCCCAGTGAACCAGTCACAAAAGGGATTTTATCACCTTCTGAAAAAAACCCATAACAAGGAAAAGATAAAATAGCTTCATAACCCCTACAAACACTTCCTATCTCGAAATGAGTGTGGCAAAGGAAGAGCTGCTCCTCTGGGGGGAAGGTGCCACCTTCTGTTCATTTGCAGGGTTTGGAGAATTTTGGAAGACCTAAAGGAGGAGAAAGCATGTCCAGCAGAGCCTCTTTTGCCAGCAGAGGAAAAGAAAACAAATGAAAGCTGTAGGACTGAACATCCAGCATGCCAGCAGGGCTTCCCTCCACAGCCAAGGGAAGAGGAGAGGAGAGAACTGATCAGGGCTGGGGCAGATCCAAACTGCTCACATCGTTCATTTGGAGCTAGCAGAGCACAGGAAAAGAGGACAGAGGGTGTGAAGAGAGAGATAATCTGGCACTAACCCCAAAACTTGCCATTCCCTCACCACTCCCTCATCACAATCAGGACACTGTTCACACCAAGGGCTCATTAGGCATTAATTAATTAATTCCCTCCCTGATGCACACCTCTGACAGCACAAAGGGTTAAAAATGCTCAAGTGACACACTAAAACTTCATCAGTGTACCCTGAATGAGGCCCTAGAGAGGAACACCCATCACAGACACACCATCAG
This sequence comes from Buphagus erythrorhynchus, assembly GCA_013400855.1. NCBI lineage: Eukaryota > Metazoa > Chordata > Aves > Passeriformes > Sturnidae > Buphagus > Buphagus erythrorhynchus. Next base: position 19,478 of record VZTT01052688.1, read on the forward strand.
CAGTTTGCAAAGGGCACCCACAGCATCAGGGTGAGAGTTTGGGAAAAGTTGATGGAACTTCAAAGAAGAGGTCTGACAGTTGTGCACTGGGATGCTCTGGGTACCAACACTCAAAGAAGTCTAACCCCTATCAGCTAAACACAGGGCACAGCTGCATGAAAAGCCTTTTAGAAAGTGCTGGATAACAGGATACTTAAATTTTCCTTCCCTGATTCCAGAAAGCTTTGGCCTAATGAGAAGGAAGCCCCAAACCAACACACAAATCCCAAACAGAATATCAATGCTTCACTTCCAGTGCTGGAAAATAGGGATGACCAAAGTGTTGTTGCACCTTACCTGTACTGTGTCCAGGTATTTCAGCAGCCCAGGCTCCAGTTTCTGAAAGTTAACAGTGGCCAGTGCTGGTGAGAAAGGAAAAATGTATTCATTTAGACTCATCCAAAATGTCTTGGGGACCATCTCCTTAGGCCTCAGCCCAGCAGAAGAGAGCTGAAACACCTCCTGAACCCCCAAATAACCTCAGAGATTCCCCATCAGCAGGAGAGAGCTGAAACACCTCCTGAACCCCCAAATAACCTCCTCAGAAATTCCCCATCAAACGCTTCACTTGGTATGCAGAATCCAAGTGAACCACAGCACACAGTGGAATCCTCCCAGGCTATCTTTCAGCTCTAATGTGCAGAGATATTAGAGAGAGAGAGCATCAGAGCAGCTCCTGGGNATCCTCCTCAGAAATTCCCTATCAGCAGGAGGGAGCTGCAACACCTCCTGAACCCCTAAAATAACCTCCTCAGAGATTCCCCATCAGCAGGAGAGAGCTGAAACACCTCCTGAACCCCCAAATAACCTCCTCAGAAATTCCCCATCAAAGGCTTCACTTGGTATGCAGAATCCAAGTGAACCACAGCACACAGTGGAATCCTCCCAGGCTATCTTTCAGCTCTAATGTGCAGAGATATTAGAGAGAGAGAGCATCAGAGCAGCTCCTGGGGTGTCACCAGCTCTAATTAGAGCCTGTAAAGCACTTGGAGATCCTCACTTAAAAGGCACCACATAAAGGCAATCTTATTAGAAAGTCCTGTCTGGATGCCACACTGCTCTCCCAGGCTTCAGCTGCAGAAATCCCTTCCCAAGCAATATCCTACAGCTTGTCAAGTCTGTGGGGGTGAGCAAGAGCAACCACAGGACAAGAGAAGCACAGAGAACTGCAGTTGGAAGAGCTCTCAGTGCTTCTGCCCATGCTCAGGCTCTGGAGTGGGAACACCTGCCTGCAGGACAGGAGGCACTCATCTGGGATCAGTGTCCCAGCATCTGGCATGAATTTTAACCATTTTTGTATCTCCCAGATGATATTTCTCCCAGACAAACTCTGCAAACACAGCAGCAGTGATGTGATTCAGAATTAAAATTTGACTTCCAACAAGAGAGCTGGTATCAAACCCAGTCCCAGTTGTGTCAGGCAGAGCACTTCAAACAGAATATTTACAGAAGAAAAAGCTCACTTCTCACTATTTATACCTTGATTTTAATAGGCTGACCTATGTAGTGCGCTGAGCTGAAGAATTCAGCACAGAAAACACAAAAGGAGAACAAAATAAAACGTGGATTTAGCACTGATGTAATATGTTAGCTGCAGTTCTGAAGGAGAACATGCCCAGCTCTGCTTTTCATGCAGATTAACAGCACACCATGGAAAAGAGAACCAGTCCCCAGAGCCTTATTCATCCTTCTCATGGGATGTCCTTCCCACACACACACACACAAGGCATCCCACCATGGTCCTTGAGCCATGGCCTGGAGGGACAGCAGAGGCTTTGTCACCCAGAAGAGCTTTAGCAGGTCAGCTTGGGATTCTTGGAATCAGATTGGTTTGGGATGGAAGGGACATTCAAGCTCATCCCATCCCACCCCCTGGAAGGGCAGGGACACCTTCCACCATGATCCAAACCCTGTCCAGCCTGGCCTTGGACACTTCCAGGGATGGGGAGGGACTCCTGCCTCTCCTTTAGTCCCTTCCTCACCACCCTGCTGCTCTCCCACTTGGAGCCCTGGTTATGCACACATCAGATCAGTGACAAACAGATTGTTGTGACATCCAAGAGGCAAAATGGGATCCAAGAGTTCCCAGCAGGACACGCTGGAAAAGATGACTCTGAACAAGAAGAAGCTCTGAGGCTGCACACATTCCCTCAGGAGAGGAGGGCAAGGCAGGGATTTCCACTCCAGTCCTTCTCCTGGCAGCTCTGTGGCAGGTAGAGAGCGACTCTGTGTGGTCACAGCTGGAAACTGCTGCACACACAAAAAAATCCAAAAGACAAGATCGCCATGCTGGTGAAGGCCTGTGACTTCAGTTAATGAATTTATCCCTCTCATGCATGGAAAAGCAAAAGGAGGGAAAAAAAGGAAAGTCTTGCCCTTTAATCATCTCCCTGCCTGAGACTGGAAAGATAACATTATTTATGACTGAGTGATAACAGGAGCACTTAAAGACTGTACCCTGCAAACATTTAATTTGGGGGAGCAGTGACACCTCAAGCAATTGGCAGGGACAGAGGAGAGAGCAGAGGCCAAGGACAGAGTAAATCCCAGGTGAAATTCCCTGAAATTCTGAGAATCAGTGCCCCAAACAGTCAGATTGAGGGCTCAGTGAAACTCAAGCAGCTGCACCTCCATTTCTTCACAGGAAAAAGGAGGAGGGTGCTAAGCAGCATTTTAAAACCTTATTAGAATCATACTTTATAAAAGGGAAATAGGCATCCTTCTGCATTCCACACATCTGACACCCTCCTTTACCCACTTAAAATAAAATAAAATAAAATAATAAACTTGCTGGGAAGATAATGCTGCCCCACAAACTATTGCTAAATTTACTGCTTAAATGTAAAATTCAAAATCAAGGTTTTAATGGACCTTTTTTCTTCTCTTTTTAATTGCAAAGCATCTACCTTAGGAACGAGCCACTACTGTTAGTAATTGCTGAAGAACTTAGATAATAGATATTGAAATGAAGCAGTAAGTAGCATTTTCAGCCTTGTAGTGTGGTGAAACATTAAGAAATGCTGGCTGCTGCCATCTCTTGACTCAGTGGGAAGTACAGATGCCCAACCCTTCACACAGGGTTACACTTTATGTGGAAAATAAACCACTCCAAACCTTCCTGGGAAGGGTCTGGGTTTGTCCTGGCTGCACCATGCAGCCAAGGGGTCCCTCCTACCACAAACAGAACACCCTCAGTGGGTGCAGAGGGTGAATTAAAGTTCTGTTTTCCTTCCAAAGCCACGTTCCCCAGAGACCACAGCCTTCCCTCACCTCTACAAGCACTCACCTCCTTCCACCAAGCCAAAGGACAGCCCATTCTTGTTGTCTGAGGTCATCAGCAGCTCCACAATCCCTCTGTTTAACAGGGCCTAGGTTAAAAAGAGCAAAAGCCACTGTGTTAACAGAGTTTAGCATTTCCCAGGATATTAAAGCACTACAGTATCACCTTCTGTGGGGATAGCCTGCAACTGGCAGTGCCTTGTAATGAAAAACTATCCCTGTGACATCTCCAATTCCTCCTGAAGCTTCTCTGCCTGCTTTTCCCAGCTTAAAGACAACTGGAAAATCTTATTTTGTTTTAGAAAGCTGGATTGGTTTCTCACTGATGCATTCAACTCCAGGATTTTAGCTTCTGAGATCAATGTAATAAATAGCTTCACTGCTTTCATCAAAAGAGGGATTCAAGTAGAAGGAGGAAAGGAAAAGCAGGCACTGACTGCCTGACAGTGGAAGCTGAAAAGAGGGAAGAGCTGATTTTCCAAGGAATGTCATCACAGGACAGCTCAGGTACCCCTAAGCTGAATGCCTTTCAATAATCAATGATTTTAGTAGTTCCTCAATATTACAGGACTACAGGAAACAGCACTCCAAGGTTTTAAAATCCACCTGCACACATAAGGTTCCTTCCATCAGGATTGTTCTCTTGCAGCTGGTTCTTAACAGAACAGTGGCTGATGTTTGGAGGAGAGATCAGGAAACCTTAGTTGTTAATTAACCACTCATTTCACTGTACCTGCATTGGAAGTCACTCCTCCAGCTCCCAGGAGCTCTGAGAACAAGGCTTCAGTTCCTTCAGTCTAAATTACTAACTGTGAAATGTGATAAAGCCCTTTGTTTATTGTCCCTGCCTGCACAAAGAGCACACCTGGGCATGGCACAGTGTCTGCATTAGAGAAACCTTGCAGCACAGGGTCCACAGACAAACCCAATCCAGATCTAGGACAACCTGGTGACTTTCTCAACCCATCAACACCAAATTTATACCTGAGCAGATGCTGGATTCAGCCAAAATTCAGCTGCTGAGGGAACTGGAATTTCTAACCAATTTTACTAAGGTAATTCTTTGAGCACTGCATTCATGCTAAGTTTTCTCCCTCCTTTTTTGTGTAAATGCAAAATGGAGGAGCAGCAGAGCTGCCACACATTAAATGCCTCCCAGAGTAAAGCAGAAAAGCAGGAATAGAAGCTCAGTTCTGAGTGGAAAGGGTATGTCAATACATCCTTCCACTTTGAGGAAGGCAAAGACACTGCACCCAAGAAGTGAGGTAAGCACAGGGATTTGAGGTTTTGTGTGAGATGTGTGAATTAATTCCAAAAAGATGCAACTTGGCCATAGATGCTAGATGTGAATGCATCACCTTGCCACAAACCAGAACAAAGACATTAGATCCCACTCCAACCAAAAACGAAGCCCTGCAAGTCCTTCCCACATTTTCATCTCTAACCACTATTCCATACTGCCTCAGATGCAAACTGCACACAATCCCAGAATATGATGAAACAGCACTGTAAAAATACACCCACAGGCCTGGCAGGGCAATNCAGATCCCACTCCAACCAAAAAGGAAGCCCTGCAAGTCCTGCTTTCCCACATTTTCATCTCTAACCACTATTCCATACTGCCTCAGATGCAAACTGCACACAATCCCAGAATATGATGAAACAGCACTGTAAAAATACACCCACAGGCCTGGCAGGGCAATCTGTCCTGACAAGTCTGGAACAGCACATGCTCCTTCCTCAGAGCCATGAGAAGTAAGGCCAAGCCTGCAGCTGCTCAGACCCCCAGAGTCTCTGTGTCCCCTTCATTGAGGGCTCTGAAAACACTTGCTTGGCATTATTTCTAATTTGTTTGTATACACACTTCATATTACACCTTGTAAGCAGAGTTAAATCACAGCATGAGATGGAGGTGGTGCAGGAGCTGGCACAGCCCTAAGGAGATTAGCACTCCTGCCATGGATTTATTTGTTTGAAGAGTCTCTGGACACCCTGAGCAATGGGACAGCCTGAGCCTCAGGGTGCAGCTGGGGTACCCAAAAGGTTTCAGAAGGATCCTATAATCCTGTAGCAGAAGAGCAAGACTGGATGGGTGACCCCCCTGACATGCAGCAATACACCTTTAACCATCCAGTGAGAAGAAATTAAACAACAAACCCTGTGAGACACACTGCAGATCTCATTATCTGCCTGCCCTGCACTGGTGCTGGGGGCAAACAAACAGGTCAGACTGCTGGGAGATCCACCAGGATAATCCAGCCCCCCTGGGCAAGAACCAACTCCTTACCACTGACTCAGAGCAGCCAGGGCACAGTTTAATCTCTTTTTGACAGGGGCAATGGAGGCATTAGGCAAATTAACCTGCCTGATGCTGAGCCCCAGATTACACAAATTTAGGAGCGTGCTGGTGGCTTGTTCATATCAACTGTTCTCCCAGGAAAGTCAACAAAGGGAAACCTTTATCAAATATCATCTAGGAGAGACAAAACAGGAGCTCCAGGTGAGAGCTTCAAGGCAGCTCTGCAATACAGACACTCCCCAGCTCCTTATCACCCTCTTCTCTGGAAGACATAAGAACACAGATTTATCAGCACTGAGAGGGTCATGTGCCAACTCTTCCACTCCTGGAGGAAACATCCAAGGAAAATGCAGCTGGTGCTCTCAAGAGTCTCTCAAACCACACTCAAAAGTTACACAGAAAAAAGAAAACACTGCAAGGAAGGTGATTTATGGGAGAGATTGACACAGAAACAAGTAAAAGTGCCACTATTACCATTTTGACATAGGTCATGTAGTTTGGGTCTTTGGCATAGGAACCATATTCATTCTCCACCTGCACTGCAATGATGGGACCTCCTTTCTTGTACTGTGGGGGACAAAAAGGGACAAAAAAGGTGTTCACCATGATTTCAAAACCACACTAGCTGGCAGGAAAGATGCACCAGTATCAGATGGACTCAGCTCCACCCTCCCATGCTCCCAAACTGACAGGGAAAATTACAGCCTGTGCTGATTCCTGGAGCAGAACTGGTACACTGTTACTGCCTCACCCTGCTGCTGTCACACACAGCCCACACTGCCCTGTGCAGCCAGTGCCACCCCTGGAGAGGGACAAGGATGGTGCTTGCCTGGAGAGGGACAACAACACGCATCAGGTGATCAAAATAAGCGTCCACAGCTTCTGTGAAGCCCTTGTAGGTTGTCCTCAGCTGCATCTCGGGGTCCTGCAGCAGCCAGCTGGGGAAAAGCAGGAGAGGGGATGTGTTAGAGACTCCTGTCCAGTCAAGCAGAGGTGTTTCACCCACTGGCATCAAGTCACACCTGGGCAGGGATCACTGGTGTCACCTGGCAGAGCCCCCAGCGTGGTTGTGACACCTTGAGTTATGAATGACACCACGTGTCCATCACTCACTTGCAAATAAATCCAGGCTCCAACTCCCAATCTCTTCCTTTTGTTCTGCATTTCAGGCCTAAACTCATTTCATCATCTCTACCAATAATACTTCAAGGATTAATCTTATCACTCTAAAGTGAATTCCCTGCATTCCCAAGGACACTCTACAACCAAGTGCCCCTTCAAAAAATCCCCATCCTTTCTCAAAACAAAGATTTCTGTAATTGTTCCCATTGTTTCTACTGCTGATTTACAAGGCTGGGTTCTTGTCCTTCTACAAAGGGCAATTTGCTGAAGAGCAGAACAATATAATACTGTAATAATTTAAGGGGAATTAACCTGTATCTTCCTTTCCTCTGCAAAACGAGGCCTTAACTAATATCCTTCCAAAGATCTGAAAGACTCAACTCTTTGCTAAATCTGGCTTTGTGGACTTAAAAAAAAAATCATCTCCTCTTGAGCTGGAAAATGAGAATAGTACTGTTGCTCTTTATTAGAATTTTTTATTTGTCTGACAAAAAAATCCATGTAGGTGATGTGACAACAAGTGATAACAGATGCACTTCTCACAATTTAATGTGGAGGTGGCTTCTGGCTCTGGTCATGAGGAGCTCTGCTCTCAGGAGTAAGTCCCTGACACCTGAAATCTGATGCCAAAGGCAAGTGAAAAGTTAAAAAAAAAAAAATCCCCAAGTATCTCCACTGAGGTTTGTGCTCTGTGCAGGTGAGGAAAACAAGTGGTAAGCTGGCACTGGCTGCACTCAGGAACCAGGCAAGTCCCAGGGCTCCCAGAGCCTCCTCCAGCTGTGCTCTTCAGGAAAAACACAACAGGAGGCTGGAAAGGTTGTGGGGTTTCATTACTGCCAGCCACATAAGGCAGATTTCTAGTAGGACTTTTAAAATGGAGCTGAGATGAAGCAAATTCTTCCATCAAGCTGCAAATCCTGTTCATGTTATGCAGAGTCAAGGTGTAACAGCAAGATAGGCTCCCCCAATTATTTCTTCTTGCTGTAACCATTATACCATAAAAAAATATTATTTTAAACACTCAAAAAAAATTAGAAGAGCTCCGTAAGATAATGAGCTTTTACCTGCTTTGGGGATACAGAAAATAAATATCCCCATCAAGCAGCCAGCCATTCCAAAGCAATTCCTTTGAAGGAGCCTTGACTGTGTGATCAGGAGCTTGGGATTTGTTTATCCCTAATGCTTCCCTGAACTGAACAATTTCCTCACTCACCTGGGCAGACCCCCAAGGTCCCACTCTGAGCAGATGTAAGGTCCAGGGCGCAGAATCACCCACAGTCCATTTTTAGCTGCCAGGGAAAGGAAGGCCCTGGGGATCCAGACAGAGGAATTATTGTCTGCCTGCAGAACCCCACTCCTAATACCCCAATCACCACTGAATTTAGGTACCAAAGCAGAAGGCAATTGCTTGATGAAGCACTATACTGGATTGGTGCTAAACTGATTAAGTTCCCAGGACTCCAGAAGGCAGGGGAAGGAACGAGTCCCCATTGCCTGATCAAGGCACATCTGGAAATAACATCTTCACCCAAACATCACGCACCCCCTCCCCTCCAAACAGGATTATTTCATAACAGAGCTGGCTGTGCCACACACCTTAGATCTAGGTTTTTACTGAAGTCAAACCTCCCTCTCTCTTTTTCGTGCAGGTTCCATGGCACATACCTGAAAGGCAGAACGAGGGCAGTGAGGTGAAGGACGAGGTCTGGGATGCTCAAAGAAAACCTGAGGCCCCACTATTCTCTCGTGTCTTTTCCCACAGTAAGAAGTACGGAAATACATTATCATGGCCCACTGGAATTAATGGGAGAGTCCCACTGGTGAGGAACAGGGGGGAGGCTGGGCAGGGAGGACACTTACGTGGTGAGGGTGTTGAGGCCACAGGCTCTCATTTTCAGCATGCGATCCTCCCAGTACTCGCGGGGCACTCGGAAGTAGTGCATGGAGCCCCCGAAGATGCGGAAGGGCATCCCTTCCAGCAGGAACTGGGAGTTCTCTGTCTGCAAGCCCAGAGTCCTCCCCCACAGCCCCAGAGGGGTCAGTTCACTCCAGTTAAACCTGCAAGAGAAAAGGAGACATGTGAGCAGCCAGTCCTGGGGAAGGAATGTGTCCTCCTCATTGCACCTCACCCAGCAGGACCAGCTCTGACCTTCCTGCTTCTCAAGCAAGCCACACTCTTGGCCATACAGAGCATAGAGATTGTTCACAAGGCTCTAAGCCAGTTGGGAGATCTTCCCAAATGTAGATTTAAACCCATTTCACTGCCTGCTTCCCCCCTGAATCCCCAAACCACTGTGCCACGCTCTACAACTGACACTGCTCAGGCACAGAACATGAAACTCACTTGCTGGAATCATGGATGGACAAGATTTCACTCACAATACTCACAAACACTTCCCTAACTTATGGGATTCAACATCTCCCTGCTTTGCATGGGATTTCCATGCTGATTTTTTTACATGGCTGATTTCCAGATCCACGTTCCAACAGTAGCTGCATCTCATCATGGCCATCCCGAATCTCTTGGGGACTCTAGTATCCTCCAACCCAAAGCATGGAGAAAATAAAATCCCCTCACCTGTACCCTGTGAACAAAGGACCTTTTCCTCAATTTAATGAACCCCTTGGATTATATTCATCACTTAGGAGAGACTAAATCACCTGTCACCACAAACTTACCTCTGCCCATACCACTGCTTATATTAATCCTGAAAACGTTATTTGCCAAAAGCACCAGAGCCACGGGGCCAGTAGCTCCTCAGCACTTACCAGGGTGAGCACTCCTGCTGTCACAGTGCCTCTCAGCTCAGCTCCTGCACTACTCATGGCCTTGCAAGCTCCCAGCTCACTTGGGCTGAACCAAAACCCCATTTTACCAACAAGACATAGAGCAGTGTCACTGCCTCCCTCAGCTCACCCCAGTGGCACAGCTCTGAACACACAGTCAGACAATGGCAGCTTGTTCCTTATCAGAGCCAGATGTGAGCAATGAATTCCCAGCTCCAGAAAGCAAGAACGACCCACACATTTGGGAGGAATGTCACAGTGAGAGAAGAGAGGAATACCTAAGCCTGCAGCTGCTGCCTAGGCTATGGTAAAGCAGTTGTTAGCAGGGGGTGAGGATGCTCAGAGCTCATGGCTTACAGGGATTGCTAACCAGCAGGCTGCCCGTCCTCTGACAGGACAGGGGGACTAAAAGGAGCTAAATCTAAGGCTTGCAGGGTACTGCACGGGCTGGCTCACAAGCTCAGAGAGTACCTGAGTAGCACAGCATTCTCACAGGGCTCTGAAACAACCGGCAGCAGGCAGGGGAAATACCTGGAAAAGGAAGCCAGATTAGATATTCACTGCCTCACGCTGATTGTCCAGCCATTCACAGAAACAGTGCTGAGCAAGGAGGCTGTGGTCAGAAGGTGGGGTGATAACAACAGTTCATGATGATAGTACAGCTCAGGTAGGAGAAATGAGTACAAAACACCAATCTCCCACATGTAAAGCATGACTGCCTGAGTAAGAACAGGACTGGAAATGCTCATCTACACGATAAACACAGCCAGAGAACGATGACATGAGGCTGGGAAATGGCAGCACTGCTCCCAAGGAACTGTTACAAATTCCAGCAGCAGGGGAAAGGGTCCTCAAGCCCCTTGAATACCCCATGGCCACCTGCCCCTCTATGCTGCTAAATTACAGATTGTAACTTTGGCAAACCAAACCAGCAGTTACATCTACTCCTATTTCAGGTGGAGAACAAGAGGTGGAAAGTTCAATGGGGTCTGGAGATGCAAAACTCCAGTTTTTGAAGATTCGGTTGGAAAAGAGTTTCCAAGTTGTTTCTGAGCTAGGTAGAGCCCTAAATTACCCCTGCACACAGAAGTGCTGCTGACTGGTGCCAGAATGAAGGCTGTGCTCAGGAAGCACACACAGCCAGATAAAAATAAACTAATCACTTAAGATAATCTTCTTAATCCCAGGCATAACTAACCGGGCACATCCCCATCAAGTTTCCTGCTTGAAAACTCCCCAGTTCCAGTGTTTTTTCTCCCCAAGAAGGGCTGGTAGGAAGCTCCCAGGCTCCCAATATTTTCAACACATTATCCTAGATCTCCTGAAACCCACATTTCTCATTAGGATCTGTTCAAGTAACCTCAGGAAGAAACATTTCTGTGATTCAGCAGTTCATCCTGTTACCCTGAGCTGGATTGGCAGAGTTTAAAGTGTACCTGGGCTCTGTACTTCCTCCTGAGAGCAATTTATAGCTCCCAGGAGATTTTTTTTTTTCTCACTTCTATAATGACAGAACAGGTTGCAAATAATTTTTTTTCTTTTGTTAAAGAATCCTAGCCTTCTTTGTCAACCTCAGCAGCCATCCCTGGGAGTGTGCCAGGTCAGTTTGGATGGGGCTTGGAGCAGCCTGGGATAGTGGAAGGTGTCCCTAGCCATGGTGGGGGTGGGACTGGGTCATCTTTAATATCCTTTCTGACCCAAATTCTAGGATTCCATGATTCTGTGATTTCATCTCTGCTTCAGGGAAGTCTCTTTTGCAAAACAAACCCCCAAAACAACCATTCCATTACCAACTAACCCCAGAGCAGAGGCCCTGAAGTTGGATTGGATGAGTTAGCCCAGTAAGATGGAATAAGCCTTTGTAAGATGGAATCTGAAGTGCAAAATACAACACATGGAAAAGGGTAAGTCCCAGTTAACTTCTGAACCAAACAGCCACACTGCTCATGCCTGTGAGACACAAATGTGGCTGAAGTCTCTACACGAGAGATTTACCTTTGGTGTTCAACTACCCCGTACCCAGCTCAGCTGAGAGAAAAAGCTGGAGGAAAAGAAAACAGCCAAACCAGGGGGAAAAGCCATTAAGTTCTTTGCTGATGCTGAAGGATGTGCTTCAGAGGACAAGAGACTTTGCTGCTAATCCCTAAGCTCCACTGAGACCTCCAAGGGCTTTGCTGTTTATTCTGGGCTTCCTCTGGCCAGGGGAAAGTGAAAGCTCTGAGCTGCCCTGGCTCCTTGCTGCCCTGCACAGCCCCT
>VZTT01052690.1:5729-19475 GCA_013400855.1 Buphagus erythrorhynchus
GTAGAGGAGCAATTTTATCCCACAGAAACAAAAAAAGAAAAAACACCAAGTGCTAAAATGGGCATAATGGAAATTAGAAACATTCACATTATTTCTCTAGCAGGTGGCATCTCTGCCAGAGCACACAGATGAATTGCAAAAACAAGGCTACTCTTTAGGTTGCTGCACTTGGTGGTCATATGTTTTCTTCCATGCATTATGCTGATCATTACTTTCATTCTACACAGTCATAATTTTCATGACACAGTTTTTCCAGGGTGGCTAGGCAAGGTGTTATTTTGGACATATTATTATACGTTTTAGACTAATATGTTTGACATATTTTCAGTTAGACATTGGAAGACATCAGTAAAGATCAGTACTTTGGAAGGCGTGTTTTCACAGTGAAAATAAAAGATATCCCATGTGTTGGAAAAGCACATTCAAAACTTTGCCTTGCACTTCCTACACTTCCCTCTCAGATGTTTTTACCATTCTCTGAGCCTCCTTGGAGGCCCCTCTTCTCTCTTTGTCCTTTTGGTAAGCAAGGTAGCTTTTCTCCTGAAGTTCCCAGCAGCTGATTTATTTTTTGGCACAATTCCTGCCACTGATTTCACTCAACGGCTGCACTCTGGTTGCAGACATTGTGAGCATGCCCCAAGTGAATTTAAACTTGTAATGGTTCCTAAAGCACCTGGGGCTTAATCAGTTTCCTATTTGAAGCCCTCAAGAGGACAGAGCACATTAATTAATCACCTCAAGATGTCAATTGTTCTGATCCTCAGCCTAGGACCAGATAAACTCTGTGTACTTAGCCCTCCTGAAACAGAACAAGTTTTCCGTGCAAGGCAAGCTCACACAAAACCCTGGGAACATATCACCACAGCCACTGATCTCTCTAGGGTATAAGAAAAACTTTTCTCCTGTTTCTTCTCTGTTTTTGGCTAGGAAGATCCCAAAATCCAGCTATCTCTACGAAGTTTTTTGTTTTTGTTTTTGGGTTTTTTTGGTTTTTTTTGTGGTAGACTGTAGTCTACAGAGAAAATTTAATAGAATGCTTTCAGGTTTGGGGTTTATTTTTTTTTCTATTGATGAAAACAAAATACTGGAGCAACCTTTCCTCACTCAAAGGTTTTTTTTGTGTTAATTGCCAAGATGAACATGTCTGAGATCAGATTATTTTATTGTTGTTGTTGCTGTTGTCATTAGTTGACTATTACTTCATTTTGACTATAACCCCTATCTGATTTGCTTCTGTCTCAGCTGTGGTCACCAGTCAGATGCTCACTGTTAGCAGAGTCTTCTCAGCCAAACACAATCAAAGGCATGCAGGGGCATGTGTGCTAAGCTTTCCCTGTTAATAAACAGCAATAATTCTCATAACCCAGAAAAAAGACTTCAGGATAACTGATCCCCTTAGTCAACCAAACAAGAACTGCCTACATATTTCTGCTTAAGCTCACAATCTTAATTTTGCCATGTTAAATATGTTGTGCTCATAGTCTTTGCCAAGGGCATGTTAAGTTGATCTCCAAGGTTTCAAGCTACTGTTGCATTAGATTGTTCAAATCAATATAATATTCATATTTCCAGATAAATTTGGGGTTTACATATATTTAATATAAATAGAACCAAGATAAAGAGTGGGAATACACCTGTGGAGAATTTAGAGCAGTTACACTGGAGATAAATTTGAGCCCAGTTTATCCAGAGAAAACTATTGAGCAGTGGACCATTCTCCCTCCACAAATCCTTGAATGTTTCACTGCACAGTCTGGTTATACAGTGCAGAATGCAATTCCTATTTAAAGTACAGTACAAAATCCTATTCTGTTTTATGACACAGATGATTCTTTTTTGCAGAAACATTCCTCTAATCTAAACACATTAGTGAAAAACATGAGCGATTTAAGCATTTATGTGACAGTCATGCATAGGCAGTATGTATACACAAAATACTATGCATATATTCTGAGAGAGACAGATTACACTTTCTGCTTCAAAGTAATCCCTCTGGCACACTTAAGATGCCAGAATATTGTAGAGTATTGCTATTTTCTGGTGAGCAAGGGAAAGTAGTAAGCACATGCAATGCCCGTCTCCTAACTGTTGATCTAATTTATTTTGTGCACAAGGTAGAAGGAAACCTGTTTTCAGAAAATGATAACAGCTTTGAAATAGAGTTCAGCTGCAAGCAGTGGTTACTGGTTGAAAAGAGTTTTCAGTCAATTTGGTACAACAATAATAGTCAAGGTTAGGGAACAATTTTTCTCTCTCCTAAATATGTCATAGCACCAGCGTGATTTTAACAAGACAGCTCTTCGTTTTTATTTCTTTCACTCATTCCTTGGGTTTGTTGCCAAGAGCAACACAAAGAATGCACCAGGGTGTCATAATAATCCTCCATTAAATCCCTAGTATTTGAATTTTAATGCTATAATTCAACAGCTGACAAAAGCCCATTGAGCAGGTCTAAGGAGAGGAAAAGAGCTGGTCCCATTTTCTCAGGGGGTGATGCTATAGCAACATGGAATGAATTTGGGGTCAGGGAACAAGCTGTCTCCAAGCTTTGTTTGCATTTCCTGGCTAAAAGTAGAATCTGGTGTTATAAATTTTACCAAAATAAGTGGTTGTTTGGAGCTGTATGAAGATCATTCACTCTGTAAAAATGTGTGCCTTGTAAAAAAAAGAGTGAAGACAACAAAACCTGTAGCCAGCAAGGCAACAAACAGACTACTTTAGAAAGTGCTAATCTAAGAATTATTTCACAGTCCCTCTTCCTTCTGCAATTTCCCCACCTTCCAGTGCAAACCCTGCACCAGAACTCGAAATGATGCAATACACTAAGTCCATTCTAAAGGAATAACACAAAGACAGCAAAGTCAATAACTGTGGAACAGAGACCTCTTATAATCATCAAAGACCTCAGAAAAGTCTGGTATGTCATTTGTTATGCTTAGCTGTCCCCACACTGAAGGCTTTTGTGCTCTGGGGAATGTTGTTTGGTGGAGACAAATGAATACACCTGGAAGACAATTGTCCATTGTGCCAAACACTGCTCATTGGATGCAGTGTAGCCCCCTGTCCCAAGCCCTCCCTTCCCTGAGCACTCCTCTTTCCTCAGGGCCAGAGTCACTGTGCAGCTGTTCTCAGAGCTGAGTTTAGTGGGGATTAGAGTTTGGGGTAGGTAATAGAGAACATTGGTAATTTCTGTGTCTTCCACTGTATTGTGAGGCATGTTTTAAAGAAGAGGGCAGATTCCTTCCTCTTCACATATATAATAATCAGAGATTCATTAGATAATAGTGATATAATGAGATATAAAATCTTAGAAAGAATATGATATGCAGTTCTCTGTGTGGGCATACAGATTTTGTCATTGAAGAAAACTATCAATGTTTCATTGGATTTGAGATCATGGGAACTTTTTCTCTATTTTTCCACTTCAAACTCCATTGCTGATCACCTGCAGCCAGCCAACTGCCCATCTCCTCTACTGCTGGAGTCTGCAGCAAGGATGCCTCAGCTCTGACAGTTCTTGCTCAGGCTGTGAGATCAGGGACACATCAACACAGGGAGTATGGCTGTTAACATTGATGTGAGGTGGGTGCAGTGTGCTAGGTGAAGTGATGTAGGCAGGATGGATGAAGGAAGAACTGCTGTGACTGTAGGGTGAAGAAGTGAGATGTGGTTTTGATGCCTTTGAGAGATATTTGTACAGGACAGAGCAGGGTTAGTAGGAACTGGCAGAGCAGCAGCCCCCCTTGCAGCTGGCATGTTTAGAGGCTGCTTCATCCTGCAGGTGTTGTAGGTGGAGCACAAAGCTCCTGAAGCAGAGGCTGTTTTGAACTGCAGTTGCCTGCACATCTTACTGATGGGCTGTCATTTTCTGTCCTTCACACAGATCTCTCTGACAAGAGTTTGATGCACAGCAAGAGGTTTAGAAAGCCTTCCTCCTTCCACCCTCCCCCTCCAGAGCTCAGTAGCTTTCTACAAGAGAAACACACCTATGGAGTGTCTTACTGTGTAATTCTCAGTCTTTCCTCCCATGTGCCTCTGCATGAGCAAAGCCACTGAAAGTACTCAGTACACCAGTCCTCTATTCAGTGTACCTCTGTGACAGAACAGGAGCTCCCTGATTTTTTTTTTTTTGGTCAACAAATCCATTACACCAAATTATTGTTTTCTCAAACCTTCATTTCAAATTTATCTAGGCCAAACTTGCATTAGAGCTGCTACATGAAATGCATGTGATTGTTGCTAGCCTGTCCACATGCTGCTTTTTGGAAGTGGTACATCCATTTCTGATCTGCATAGTGCACGCACCCATTTCTGTCTGCAATTATACCAGTATCATTAAGCTGCTTATTCACAGTCCCTTAAAAACAGAGCACCTTGTGCCTACGTTTTCTTTCCCATGTTTGTGAATTGCTTTCTAGTTCAGTATTGCTTTATCTAAGATGAACAGATTTTATGAAAATTCCATTCTTTCATGCTATAGAGAGCCATTTTTCAATACAAAAGCTGCAAGCACTGGAGCCCCACTCCAAAAGAGTTCAGCTCACTTGACTTTAGGGTCTTTAGAGCAGGAATGATTCCTGTCAGCCTGCTAGATCTAAAAGGGAAGCAGTTCATGTGCAAACAGCTTTCCATCATTATCCTGGGAAGAATCCCACTGGGAGAATAAAGAGTAGCCATAGGAGAAAATTTCTGCAGTAATGGCATGTCATTCCCTTGACCCTCTGCTGAAGTGTTCATTTTTGTTATAGATCAGGCAAGAAATATGACATTTTATTGTGTGAGATTTCCAGGCAAGCATTCCTCAAAGGGGTGCAGTTCTCATTGGGTAATAATCTACAGGACCATTCTAGAGAAAACAAGAAACTTCATTGTCATAACTTTAAGCCTGGCAAGCTATAAATTGTGAAGATCCTTTGTTAGATATTTTTTATTTAGTGCCCTTTGTGTGACTGAACTGATTTCCATGCAGAGCTTATTTGATTTATGTATTAACCACATTGATTCTGATTATTCCAAGAAGTGAAGAACAGAGGCAGAGTTTGAAAGGTTTGCCAAGGTTTTGGAACACCTTTTCTGTTCTGGAATTGGGGATTCTGTGGAGGAAATTAAAATCTCATAGGTTGAATCAGGGATCTCCCAACTTTTCCTGCTACATCCTTTCATGGTATCAGTGTGACCACAGTATTACTGAATTGATGCCTACTCTGGCAGCAAAGTTTATAGGTATGCACAAATGGCACTGCTTGGGATTTGCAATTCTTCACTGAACAGCATTTCACTGCCTACATGCAGGTACTGCTCTGCTGGTCCTGGTGCACATCGAGTTGCTTGGAGGAGTGGTGTGCTCAGGCCTCCAGCAAGCCAAACACACAAGTGCACACATTTACTGACAACGACAGAAATCAACCCTTAGAAGAAGCTTGAAGACTTCTCTACTTTACAACAGAGCTATTGGCAATAGGTCTCAGACTCAGAAAAATAAATGGCTTCAGTATAAATGAGATATGCTGGAGAAGGAGAGCTGAAACTGAAACAGAATGGACCAAGATGAACGAACACCGAAGGAGCTCACTGCATTTGGGGTGCTGGGTATGTCCGTGTTGGCTTTTCCCTCTCTGCTATGGATTTGTTATGGACAGACATGCATCAGCCTCAGTTTAAAGGTACACAGGTTGGCAGGACAAGATCAGGCTGATACTGAGCCACAGATGCCTATCTGAGCTCTGAAATATCTAAGCACTGCAATGGCTGTATTTCGATTACCTCCACTTCCAATATGTGTAAGGTACAAATATTCTTTCAGAAGGTGAGTCTGCTCACTACTGTCTGTGGAAGTCCCTTTCCATCCCTTGTTACATTTGGTGCAAACCCTGTGTATCAATCTTAGTTCTACTTCAGATCTGCTTAATTTTGTTTGATGCTCACTGGACTCCTTTATATTTTTTGAAAGGCAGCAAGTGATACTCCAGGCAGATTTGGCTAGCCAGTCTTTGACTACCCCTATGATGTGCTAGCTAAGTCTATCTCTTCCCACAGGCATTCCTGTCAACATAACTGATTTCTCTTTTTGAGTATCTTTAGGATAAAGCAAGCCTTAGGAAAGAAGATGGATGGTATACATATCAATAATCTGATGCCCAGAATGAAGTCAGCATTGAAGTTCACAGTCAAGGGCTCTCAGAATCTACTTAAGTGACTCCCTTCAAGTTTTCCATGGTCCATTACACAGAGTTACCTGAGAAAGGAATCCTTTTGCTAGCAAATGTCATCCAGAATCAAATCTGTGATCACAAGCATATCCTTGTGCTTTCTTCTCTTTATTTTCTATTTCCATGACAAGCTAACATATTTCTGTGAACAGAGAAGAGGG
This sequence comes from Buphagus erythrorhynchus, assembly GCA_013400855.1. Lineage (NCBI taxonomy): Eukaryota > Metazoa > Chordata > Aves > Passeriformes > Sturnidae > Buphagus > Buphagus erythrorhynchus. Next base: position 12,100 of record VZTT01052690.1, read on the forward strand.
AAAATCTAGCTGGGAAGCAGAAAGAGACATCCTCACGCTGAAGGTGCTGCTGAAACATGCAGATGTTCCCAAAGAAAGACTATTCCCTTGTAAATTCATGTGAACGGTTCTGTGACTTGACATTGCCCTGATTCCCATGAAGAAATATAATCTAATGTAAGTAATGTAGAGCAGGATAACACCTTTCTGAATTAGTGAAAGTGAGGGAATTGGCAAGATTAGAGGCAGTACATTTCACTGGTTGCATATGATCAATAAGTCTGAGGTGTTAACTTGCTCGGGAAGTCTGAGCTACTCTTTAATGAGTAGGTGAGGGAAGACCATAGTGAAATACATACATGTTTTTCCCAACTAGAGACAAATGATGGCAAAGGATAGCACAATAAGGTACAAGATATCTCAAAGAGAACAAGAAACATATTATTTCCTTTTTTTACAGCTTGTTTGGAATTTGTTGGTGGCAACTGTGGCCAGTTAAACAGCAGTTTCCTGATGTTACTTATCTGTCAAAGGAAAGGAAAGTTATTTGCCATGATGAAAACAACAGATGTGAGTTGTACCCTGGAAACTGAACCTCAGGTCAAACAAGTACTTCTTGAGAGTGAATAGTACAAAAATTAAATAAGAAAAACTTAAATTACATTTCTGGTTTAAAAAAGTTGAGATTTTTTTTACACTCTTCTCATAACCAATAAATTTCTTTGCTGACAGTAAGTTTCTGTGAGGAAGATAGGAAGCTATTGCAATATTGAAATAATTAAAAGTTTTGCTCTGTGTTTGGAGAGCACTTTCACCCATGTGAATGAACCCTGATTTGGTGCACTGTGTGTGTGCTGAGAAGTGCAAACCTGGACTCAAGTCATGCCTAACAATGGCTACCCCAGTGTGTGTACAGTAAGTGTGTGTCCCGTGTTTCCATCTGGGAAATCCTGGACTGGAATATATGTATGCATGCACTGTACAGATGGTTAACATATGTGATCAGGAATGTTTTTGGGTGCATCAGAGTAGATGCAAAGATTAACTCCTGTGAGTACGTGCAGTGAGCCCGGGGTGTCTGGAGAATCTGCTCCGGGCACTGGTCCAAGATGTCTGGACACGCAGCAGCCCATCAACAGCTACTGCTGCTGTCTGCTCTGGCTGCAGGACACCCCCTCCACCCTCTGGGCAAACCACCACATCCCTATTTACCAACTGAATTACATTTTGGGCTGGGTTAAAAAGAGGGGACATGACACAGGAAGAAAGATTAAGTAGTTGCCGTAAACACAGAAAAAACACACAAAAAGCCCCTATGTTCAAATCATTGCACAAATGTCCAGATGTAATGGGTCTAGCTGAGATGGAGTTCATTTTCCCACTGTAGTAAAAGAAAAATATGAAAAGAAGGAGGAAAGATGGACATTTGTTCTTTACAACATTGGCTTTCTGGAGCAACTGCTTCCCAGAAGGTGGCCAGGTACCACTTGTCAATGGGAGCTAGAGAACAAAACCTACAGTGTTTTCCTTTGCTTATGCATGCACAACCTTTCACTTTTGCTTTAGTAAACTGCCTTATCTCAAACTACGAGCTGTTTTCTATTTTATTTTCTCTCCCTTGTCCAGATGAGAAGGGGGTGTGAGAGAGCATCTTGGTAGGCACCTAGCATCTAACCAAGGTCTACCTGCCACAACAGATAAAGTTTTCTTTGGATTATCATTTAGCTATAAATTAACTCCTTTTAAAGAAAACTTTTTAGAATAAATGCTCTCACCTTAAATATTTTTGCAGCTAGGATTTTGTAACTCTAGATGGTTAATTGGCATGGAATAACACAACATGGTCAGATTAAAAAGACTGCCTTCGGCTTCTTGATTTGTAAGAGCAGTTCCCATTCTCCACATCTTGTCCAGATGCAGAAATAGAACTGGGGTCTTGCCCTTCACGTGCAGCTCATTTGCATTTGTAGAACTACTGCAGGAGCATAATCAACATCCTACTTAAATTCAATAGTAAAAATAGTTCTGTTAACTTTATATTGAGAAAGTCGTTGTGAGACTACAAACAAGTGAGTGAACCTGCCAGAAATCTAGGACAGTCTGTTTCTGTGATATTGGAGTCTTTAAAGCCAAGTGATATATTTTCCCTTAGCTTGGTCAGTCCAAACATCAGATTTTAGGAAGTCTCTGTATTTTATTTTTTCTCCTGCTGTCCAAGAATGCAAGTTTATCCTTCTGGAGATACAGTTGGACCAATCATCTTCTGAAATAAAATTATGAAAGAAATATTCATTCCATGACAGATTCCAAGGTTTAAAGTTTCTGTGGGATTTTTTTCATTTTGTTTTATTTTTTTTATAAATTATTTTCACACACAAGAAAATCGGCCTCACACAAGAGCTGCACTCCACAGCTGGATCTGCTTCCAAGACTCAGTCTGAAGGTGGGGTACAGACTTTGGATATTTTTAGCCACAAAATATGTGAACTACAAAAGTATGTAAACTACACATATATTTGCCTGTTCTTTCAAAGGAATTCTCTTCATTTCAGTAAAAAAATTTTGCCCACAGAAAGTTGGCAGAGTAGTAGTCCATGTCCCAGCAGATGCCTATGGAATGTTTCTGGCTGCTCTGCATGCTAAAATGTGTGGCTTTATAAATAGTGTTCAAATATTCAACTCATGTTAAAAAAAAAAAAATAAAAAGTTTAAAAAACATTCATTTATTCTCCCCAAGGCACATGTAGTATGGACTATAAACAATACACTAATAAATCAGCCATTCCCCAAATGCTTTTCTCATCTACTGCTTTAAAAATGTGACCAGAATGGTTTCAGTTAGGTCAAACAGGACCATTTGCTCCTGAAAGCAATATTTGGGAGAGTGTGGTTGATGCAATATGGTAATTCATCACCAATTTCATATCTAATTATGAACATAGATTTCCTAGATTTAGGAAAGCACTTAGATGAACATATAAACAATTTTGTCTTCAAGATAGGATATAAATACAGTATTGTATTTTAGCTAAATCTGTAGCAGTTTTTCCTATTAGTTAATTTTAACTGCTACTTTGCTTAACATGTAAATTCTTTGAATGGTTCTTGAAAACATGCTTAGTTGTCTTAGACATGAAAAGCTCAAGGACAATTCAAGTGGTTTGAGTATAGCCTAAAATGACCAATTTTGAGAGGTGCTTCAATCAAATAGAATTTTAAGGTATGCTTAAAGCTCTTATTGTTCTTTCCTAAGAAAAATTTATTGTTCTATTAAAATGATTACACATACAGCTAATAAAGCTTTTTCCTTGCTTTAGCATATTTCAGCTGATGATCTAAAAATATAGTTTAAAGGTGTGTGCATAAAGCAATTAAATATTCCTCTAAAACAAATAGCTACTTACCCTGAATTCTAAATATTCTTAACAAGATGTATATTAAATTACCCTTTTCTCTGAAGATTTGTAGTGATTGAATCGGCATTTTCTCAAAATAGTTATTAGAAACTATTCTACCTTTGCTCTTACTGCATGAACTTGCTTCATCACACCCCTTGATAGTCTAGTTCTGAAATCCAACTGCTTCCTAAAGGAATGGTTTGCTGCAGCTGCACAGTATTTCTGTGCCTCAGTGGAATGTCTGCCCATCACATGCAATGGTCAGCTGTGAGTGCTCATCCTCCAAGGCTTTTGTAGCTCATCTCTCCATCCCCGCCGCTCACCACTTGGATGCCACCACTGCTACACATTTAGTTATGAACTCTGAGTCAACAACCCTGCTTCAAAAAATGTCTCCTTCTTTTCCTTCTCCAGCTCCTTCATGCTTAGAATTTCTTTCTTGTTTTTTGTTTTGTTTTTTTTTCCCCCCACAATTTTGCATCCTGAATGGCCTAAGGTCAACTTAAGTGTAGTCTAACTAAAACCAATCCTTTTTATCTTACTTCCAAAACCCTTTCTGCTCACACTTTCTGAGGCTCCCAAAACAATCCTTTTCCTTGTAATCCAAACAATCTTTGATTCTTCCTTTGATATCTCTCCTCAGAGTCTAACTATAAGTAAACAGTCAGACACACATAAATTATTTTGTCCATCTTTGCAAAGGGTACAAGTATCATTTATTGAAATTCAATATTTTGCATAGCTCTGTCTTGTTTATATTTTAGAAGTGTCTCCTTTAGTCTTGTGATTAATTTAATTGCTTAGCTTTAAGGAAAATTATTCATAAACTTCTTTTTATGTCACCTTTAAACAGATTTTACTACAACAGCAGTTGTAATAATGCCATCATTATATAGCATTTCCAAGCCCTTCTTCATAATTCCTTTTCTTCTTCACACATTTACCTTTATTATCATCATTATTATTATCATTATTATTATTACCATCTTCATCCTCCTCCTCCTCATCATCATCACCATCTTTCACATAGTAAGTATTTGGAAATAAAAATTGCTGAGAATTCAGGTGATGTGCACTGCCTTTCTTGTTTTTCAGCAGAGTTCTGGCAATATGTGCAAACATGAAAATGCAAAAAATATATGAAACTCTTTGGCAGCCAGGTTTCAGTGGTTAGCATCTTTCTTTGGAGCTGTCTCCATGCCAAGAGGATCTGTGCTTGGTGTGGGAACAGTTTTGTTGAATTTATAATGCTTCTTTGTTTTGGAGGGAAAATAAACACCTTTTGAACCAACTTTAAAACATGTGTTGCAGGGATTCATGAAAGAAATAGATATTTTTATTGTCAGATTGAACAGGTCAAAAGGTGAAACTGCAACTGTGTTAGGCTCTGATTGATAGACTTTGCTGTAGAATATCTGCCTGTGTGATTCCCCAGGGCTGTTCAGCTGAGAAAGTGTTGTACGATCAAATTGCTCTCAGTGGCTTGGGTAACAACAAGAGGAGTCAGGGCATGGATGCTAGCTCACTGCAGTTTCATTTTTCTTAGTTCATCTGGGGTTTTTTGGTTTTTTCCTAAGTCCTCATTTCCTGAAAGGAAAAATCCACAACCCAGTTTGGACCTAACCTTTCTTGAAATTAAAGCAAACTAAGTTTCATGTTACTTTTTGAGTATGCTTTTTCAATCCAAAGATATCAAAACAAAGTCAAGGGGAGATATTGCTACTTATCTTCTAATGGAAGTTGCTCTGAACTGAGTATGAGAGTCACATTACTAGAGCTTCAGCATTCACTTTCTGCAGTCCTAGTCCCACATATAAAAGAAAACTTAACTAAGAAGTAAGGTTTGTGATACAAAACTAGGTACAAACCTTACTGATGCTTCTGCCTGAAGCAGAGCTTTCATCAGTCTCCCTTTTGAGATTTTTTTGCCTGATATTCAGCTCACCACAGTCACCCTATAGTGAGCATTCGTCTATCATCTACATGTATGTCATATCCCTTTTCAAGTCTACTGAGTTTGATTGAAATTCACTGATGGGTTCAAATGTACATTTACTGAAATATCTGACAGACAAATATACACAACAAGACCTCCAAATCATTAGTTTTTCAGGAAAGAAACCAGACTAAAAGATTGTGAAATAAAATATCCACATCCACCCTTCCCTAAAAATTCAGGCACAAACTGAGCAATCTTCTGAAAGAAGTTTTTCTTCTGAAAAAAAACTCTGGCAAGTCTTGGATGCCCAGTATGGGTTCTGGCACTGCTCATGACTTGATGTGAATGTCCCCTCTATCCAACTGTGATAGTTATCAGTACATAGTGTAGAATAATCCTAGGCAGATAAAATATGGTCTTCAACAAATTACTTAAGACAATCACCAAATAAATTTATGGATCATGATTGTCCCATGCATATTTTTGCCATCATTTGATGCCAAATATCAACATACATCAACATAAACAGAGTGGTATAAATATAATCACTGTTTAGAGAGCATTAGCTGTTATCTAACTTCTACTTTGTATCTAGAGCAACAGATAAAAGGAATTAATTTATTATCTGAAAAAGCTCAACCAGTTTAAATTCTGAGAAATACTTAAACACTACAAAATCATTAAGTTCTGTGAGCTGCATTTCTCTTTGAGCTCTTGCTCTGCCTCCATGATCATCTTCTTTAGACTTGTGTTTTTTGTACAGGTATGAAAAAATGCCATGTGTAACCATAAGACTCTTGAAAAACAAGTCTGTAGGACATTGTTTGTTTGCCTCTGAAAGGTTCTCCTGTTTTCCTCCATTATATAAATACTGAAAAAAAAATGAAAGTCTTGAAACACAGGCCATGTCATAAAATTTTAATCAGACAGGTGAAAGCTTGGTTTAATAGCAGATGTCTTCAAAGAAATTTACAATTTGGTTTGTCCTGGTTGTATAAACTGTAGAAAATAAAAAACTGCTTTTCCTTAGTTTACTGGGTTACAAATTTCATGTTTTACATTAGCAATTAAATATGTAAACTATCAAGGTCTAAGTTAAACATCAAGATTGATGGCTTGCTTTATCAGTCTGTTACTAGCTCTGCTTGAACATCATCATTTCCCTGATCCGTGAGCTTGCATTAATTGCTTATTAATTATTATTGTATTTACTGTGCATTATTACCTGTACACTGACTCTTGAATTTTTGTTGTCCCTAAAGGCAGGGGGAGAAAGAAGCATTCTAAACTCTCAGTTCATTCCACTTGGTACTCTATAAGCTGCATTTTGCCATTTCTCTGCTTTCTATTATTCATGCAGATAGCTTGATATTATGGTGGTTGCAACCTATGTATGCATCTGAATTAATACAGCATATCACCAGAAGACAACTTGCATAGCTATCTAATTGATGCTGAGGATCTGACATCCAAAATCACACACATGCCAGAGTTAGGCTTCAGACTAACTGTTGCCTGGCACCAGGTCTGACTTGTGCTGGAGAGTGCTAGCTGTGGTCCCATTGTTCAGCTGTGGGAAAAAACAAGTTCATTAATCCTAAACCAGTTCCATTATGCAAACCAAAGCACAGGAAGTGAATAGGACTGTCATATTCACCTCCAAAGTACAGTCCTGGTTCAGTGAAACTCTAAAGTGGATACATGTCTCAGAAAAAAAGATCTGCCTAGACCAGAATCCTCTCCAGCAGTAGGCAGTAGCTTAGGGGAAGGATGCAGGGAGCAGGATGAGTATATGGTGGTTCTTAATTAATGTCCACAGACAACACAGATTCACTGAAATAGTAAATCCTGAGTCAAGATTATGGAGAGGTCTCTCTGTGAGGGTTCACAGGTCCTAAGACTGCTTTTCCACAATTTTTCTTATAACTGTTATTAAATCCATTCTAACAGCAGCTCTGATAATATGTAAACACTCCAAATGTGCCCATTTGTAGAGCTTTAGAGCTTTCACTTTCACTTGGTTTCCTTCACATCAGTGTCTTCAGGCATTTCCAATGGTG
>VZTT01052690.1:26492-36799 GCA_013400855.1 Buphagus erythrorhynchus
TAAAGTGGGCATTAAGCCCAAAATATCTACCAATTTTTTGGAACAACCTAAGAGTTTCAGCTGCTCCCCAAACTCTGGAATCTGTCTTGGAGAAAGGAATTTGCAGAGCCTGAAAGAAGAGGCAATGCCATACTGCCTGCCCCTAGCAAGGAGTGCTGGAGGGGCTCCACAAAATAACTTTTATGTCGGGGAATAATTATTTTGTACTGAGACAGAAATTGTCTCATTTAAATAACATTTTTCCTACATTACTTTCTCAAGGCCTAAGGGCTGCTCTTCCAAAAAATGAGATTTTTGGCAGCCCCAGAGCTTTTCTCGTATTTCTGTCTGTCCTACTCATACTATAAACAGTATTCTTACAAAATAACTTCTAGACTACAGTTTCTTCATCAGTCCACTGGAGAAGAAAGGAAAAAAAAAATCTATGTTTTATGTAACTTAGCAGCTGCAGACAGTTGCTTGGTTGTGCTGTACAAGTCTACCTTTTGTTAGTCAAATAGTCCAATTCTATGGAATTGGATTATTCAGATGTCAGACGAGATGTTTGAACAGCCATTTTTGGCATTAAAAGCCATAAAAATAACTATTATTTCAGTATCATAAACAATGCTATTAAATACTAAATGTCTGTATGCACCCTTTAAAGTTTTTGTACTGTATTGGAGTCACTCATCATACTGAATATACTTTTTAGTTTGGGGACAAATTCAGGCTTCCTAGAGGCTGGAAGAGATTGTGGCTGATAATCAACACATATTGATAAGAATCCATGAGCAACTAAACTAGATTTGATGGAACTGTTGGAAAAAATCTTTATAATTCTGCATTCAACTTCAAAATCAAATACTAGTTTCTGTTCACTGCTATATTCAGTTTGCATTCCACAGACAAAAAAAAAAGGGTTAGATCAACAATATACCCTTTACTTTATACCTGTACATTTGTGAGTAGCTGAAATACAATCCTTGACCTGCTTAAACTAACAGGGATTTTGCTTGAATCTGTGAGGGGTTTTGGCAACAGTGGTTTTATTAATTCATTTAAAACCTGTGAATATTTTTGCCCTGCACAGATTTCCAGGGATATATTGGATAGGTACTGAATGTAGGGAATGTAAATTGCCCCTCCTTCTGGCCAGGGACGGTGACTGACGATTTAGCAGTCCTGTGATGCTCTAAAACCTCTTGAGGAGCAGTAACCTTCCAGAAGACTTCAAAACAGGATACAATCATTCCACCTCCTGTCTTGAGCCACAGCTCCAGCAGAACCATGAATCAGAGACACCCAATGCCCTAAGCACCATAGCACCTCCTCAGTCATTTCTTATTAAAATAAAATAAAAAGAGGTCTGCCAAGGTACTTTGAACTTTCTGGGGAGAAAGAAAAATGATCGTGCAAGCTGAAGCAATTAGAGGAGCTGTGAATGGCTCCATCAAACAGATGGCTAAAGGAACAGAGTCTTTCCCCATAGGTATTATAAATAATGTTTTCATATTTTATATGTTCTATAAACAATTTCAAATGCAGTGGAGTTAGTGGGGATGAAGGGAAATATAAGAAGTGAACAGGGTGGGAGTGCAGGGTGAGGGAGGATATGAAAGACGAGCTGTCTGAAATATGAAGATCATAAGTACTGGTGTGTCTGGTTATTTGAGTGTCCCTAGCAGTCAAATAATGAGCCTTCTTCATGTTTTGCCTTTCTGGACTTGGCTTGCTTAGACAAATTTGTAGGCATTAGGGTCTGTCTGGAGTTAGTTCCAAGATCTCTTTTTTTTTTTCCCTTAACATTTTGCAGCTGAGGCAGCCTTGTGAAAAAGATGCTTTGAGGAGAAACATTACCAAATATGTCTTTTCTCCTGCCCATATCTTCTGTTTCCACAGGAAAAGGACGCAGGCACAGGCAGCCCAATGGAAACACAGGAACAGCCACCGTCACAGGGGGAGGAAGGCAAGTCCTGTGTGCAGCCCTGCTCAGAGAGGAAGCAGCTGAAAGTAAACGTCTTGAACATCCATGAAAGGGGACGCTGACAACTTGACTTTTCTGCCAGGTCTGTAAAGGTTTTACTCAGCGCTTCCACCACCTCCAGCCGCCCTTGGCCACTCCTGGCTGACCACCTTAGACGATTGTTTTGCTTTCCTCAGCTGCTCTTTGCAAAGTGCAGACAGCAGGGTCTGTCTATTTTTGTCGGGGACACCACTCACACAGGCAGGATAACTGAATCCTGTGCTATGAAATGCTTCCTGCCAGAACCTCAGCTGCAAAAGCAGCTACATAACCTGCTCACTTCTCTGAGTTTCCAAAGATTTTAGGTAATCACAGAATGAGAGTGGAAGAAGAGAGCTGTTTTTTCCTTTCTACTGCTACTTCTTTTCTGATACAAAATGTTAATAATAACACCTACATGTAAAAGCCCTAAGGAGGCTGGTTGCCGTGCTAGGATTGTAGAGACCAAAATCAGCTCTCACCCAAGATGTTTTGCTGCCCTGTACATTGATGTCCCTTCTATTATCTCAATAATTTTTTTCCCCAAAAGGTCCTAACCTCTGCAGTCACAATTACTCAAAAGTCCTGATTTACATGTACTGAAACTCCTCTCCCTTTTCCCCAAAATGTTACTGTAAGCTTTAACACAAGCAAAATCAAACTACCTAAGTAATCATTGTTATCCCTCTACCATTCTTTCCTGCTACTGTCCAATCACTATTTTCTGTAACCCATGACAGTCATACCAGACTTCAGACCATACAGACTACAGTTCATCCAAACAAGCATAAAGGGTGGTTTCTTGTCTGGTCCCTTTTCTGAGTGAACAGGCAACTGCTACCAGGCAAAATCTCCTAAGGTTTATCTCTGCCTCCTTCTCCTTCTGGAAGGAACTCATTCTGCTTCCTTCCTTCTAACCAGCTTTCACAGAACTTAAATATTTAAACTTTGTGGCAAGTCAGATTGAAATTAGTGAATGCATTCAAAAGATGCCAGACTGGCTCAAATAGATAGGCCAAGTCAAAATTATGATATGCTATTTTCCTTAGGAAAACAAACAAAAATATTTCTAGACTGTTCTTGCAGATAGGGAGAAATAGTCAAGCTCTGGTTACTCCATTTCGGACTAGGAACAACCCAGATTATAATGGTAGCAAGGTTTCCCTAAGTGTTCCTACTTCAAATCCCATTTTGAACAGAAATTTTTGTTCAGCTTTCTGTACTGCCTTCTTGTGCAATTGTATTGAAATATAATCAAACCAAGTGACACTTGTGAAATCTTGTTCTCCATGAAGAGCTGGAGTGACATTACACTTTAACAAGCCGCAAAGTTGAGTCGAGACAGAGTATAGAATGGGCAGATGGCAACTTTATTTTGTAGTTAACAGATGAAGCTGCAGCTAGGATTGGGACCAATAAAGAGTAAAGAATTCGGAATATAGTTATGTCTAACAATAATCTTGGCTGGGTTGCAGTAGGCAGTCTCTGTGTAAATTTTCTGGCAGTAGCAGTATGTGGCTAAGGTTTATGATGTGTCTCATTTGGTGATGGCAGACTAGCAAAGAGATAAACCACAGGTGACCTACTAGTAAGCCATTAGACCTTAGGTTATGACTTGTATGAAACCTAAGATTAGATGTAAGACAGTTTTTAAATTGTAGGGAGTTATCACATGATAGTTTTGGTTTGTTTTAGTGAATGCCTGCTGCCCATTACTGTCTTAGGTTAGGTAAGAAGTAGAAGGAAGCAAAGAGCTGAGAGTCAGTTTAAAGCTAGTGAAGCAGAAGCTAGTAGTAGATCCTAAACCATGCCAGACTAGGTTCTGGGTTACTTTGGGATGGGACAGAGGATGAATCCAATGCAAAGTGTACAGTCCAGGTTTGGTACATTAGGGAGCTCTGTGTTACAGTTCTGGTTGAGTCAAATCAGTGCTGTGGGTGGGATAGGGAAGCAACCCCTCTTAGGCATGAGAGGAAAGGCTGGTAGGAAGTCTTGCACTAATAAGAAGCTTGGAGACAACAGACAGTACCCGATTTTTCTCAAATCTATCTGGCAGGGTTGAAAGTGTAGCTTGTGACTGGACCCAGCCCAACATTAGCTTTCAGGCCAAGGGGTGACCACAGGCTAGCAAAAGTTAGGTGAGATTGCATTGCCACAGGTACAGGCTAGTGTGGAGGATCCCAGGCAAGGCAATGGACAGAGCTGGCAGGCAGTGCTGTCAGAGGGCAGCTCAGGGCTGCAAGGCTGCAGGTCAGTAAAGAGCTTTGTGCCAAAGCCACCATCAAAGGTGACTTCTGCAGGCCAAGGAGAGCTCCAGAGGGTGGAGATCCTGGAGCCTGACCGAGACCTGGCATGGCAGGCACTTTGCACAAGGTATAAGGCTCCAGTGGAAGGCCACAGCCAATAATATGAGGCTCAGGCCCAGAGGGTGGTTTTCTTTCAACCACGGGCACCAGGTGGATTACAATTATATTGGCATGTATTGGTTTTTTTTCCCTATTAGACTGTTAGAGGTAGTAGGTGTCTGTGATCAAGGACTACAGTAGGAGTCAGTCAATGTCTCAGTGATAGTGCTCAAACAGTTTGGAGCTAGGCTTAAGACTAAATCCAGTAAATCAATCTGTGAACTGAACCCCTCAAAATATTCAGCTTTATCTTTTATGTTGTTGTTTACCAATCCTCAATGCAAACTCAAGCCACATTTATACCAATACCTTAAACTATTTGTCTTCCTGTATTCCAACTCATTCAGATTTGTTCAGAGGAAATAATCAGAATTTTATTCAGTGTTATCTTCTGGCTTCAATCCTAATCCAATTCACAGATGCCTGCCTATATCAAGAGCTCTGAAAAGCTACTGTCCAATGTGCATCAGTACTAGTTGCCATCTGAAGCTAAGTCTGAAGAAATATGTTGTTAAGGTGTTCATGACAAACAGTTCCATGGGTAAGTTTCATGCCAGACAGCTTGGCCAATATCATTAAAGTAAAGATATAAGTTGTATTTCTCCACTGGACACCTGCAATTACTTTATTAAATTCCTGCAGCTGCACATTATTTTGCAGGCTAACAGAGAAAAGCACAGAGACTCGGTTGCATCAGTCCATGTGAGGTGCAACCAGAGGTGCCTTACAGAGACTCTCAGGGCCTGTCCTGAGGAAAGAGATCATGTCTGCACCTCAAGAAACACTGAGGCTGCTGCATGGCTTCTCCTGAGCAACACCTCATGAAAGCTTCTGCATACATCTGTGATGCTTTCATTAACAGTAGTAAATAAAATTACTAAAATAGCAGAAAATAAAATTGAGAATGGAAAGAGATATGCTTTTTCAGCAAAAAACCATAGGGGCAAAAAGAGGAGAGACATTTGGATTTTCAGGTTTAATATTCACTCTGGCCTTTCAGATGAAGCATATGGGGGAAATGATTTGTTGGTTTTGTGCTAACTTTAATAATCATATAACTCTTCATAATTTCTGACCAATATTCTTTCCCTTTGGAGTAATAATCAAATAATGCATGATACTCCCTGTTTACTTCCCGAGGAGACGAATAACAATTCCCTCCTGTTATGACTGCGTACAGATCCAACCCCTCCTACAAGTCCCCTGTGTCAGTCACCCCCCTATTCCCACAAAACCCTTGTGCCTACAGTGGTAATTACAACCATTCTCAATTTTTGATCTCCTGGCTGGGTTTTTTTTGTTATTTTTGCTTCTTTCCTGCTCCCATTCCTCTCTCCAGCCTTGTAATTCTCTACAGGCTCTGAACAATGGATTAGCTGTTCCCTCCAGTAAAGTTTTCCAGAAATAGTTTTTAGAGTTTTGCCATATGTTTATCTTTCTTAATACTCTAGTGAGTAGCCCCCTCATGACTCACGGACAAACAAAGGTCTTGAATGGTCTTGAATGGTTTGTTTATTCTTCTCAGCTAGATGGCATTGCCTGGGGCTTGCCATGAGGGCAGCAGAGGAGATCTGAGGAGCTGCATACTGTTGCTCATATTACATTGCAAGCAACTTCATATTTGCCCTGGCCCAGACTGTTATGAATCAGAATGAAGGCTGGAAAATCTAGCTGCCCTCAGGTAGTCTCATTCTGATATTGTCCCATGTGCCAGCGTGCTTCTACATGTACACCCATTCCCGTGTGGACCCACTGGTGGGAGAAGCAGAGGAGGAGTGGAGAAGTCACCCTAAATAACCCAGATTCTGACCTTTTCCCACTAGGCTGTCTCCCATTTCCGACACAATCACTGAATAACCCTTGCCCGTCAGTGGTAAGGTGTATTTTGGCTCACAAAGAACTAAGTCAAGAACAGTGCTGGAGCCCAAGAATTCAGTATTAGATAAATAAACAAGTTTACCACTCCTGACAAAGACAAAAACACAACAGCCAGTCACAGAGTTAAATGCCCAGCAAAAACAAACGTGCCCAAAAGAGACCTGAGCTCTGGAGCTAAGCAATATTCTTCAGAGTGCTGAATATAAGACTAGGTCTCATGGCCAGAGCTGGGTGTGCAAAGCCATGCAAAACATTCAGATATAGAGCCTTAAATCACTTCAGATACTGAAGAAGGATTGATGAGGTTAGTCAGTTGCCTGTCCCCTCAAGGGAAAGGATCAAGGTGAAAGAAGCTAAATGTGATCCAAGTAGGCACCTAAGCAACCAGCTTTCTCAAACTTTTAAACACTCTGTGGTCTCTAAGGGGACTGTTCTGGTCTGGCAGCTCTGATTAGGAACATCTGTGAGCTCTTACTTTTGCAGAGAGGGTGTTGGAGGTTGGGCATAGGATGCTATTTAGAGGTCTTCTTTTAGGGCTCAGAAACTTGAGACCTGTCCATTCAGCAACCCATACATCTAGTTGGGGCACACCATGGCATGGGTTAGGGTCATGGGTTAAGATGGAAAAGTGACAGGTATTGTGTGATATTTTGACAATCTCCTCATGGGTAGATCTGGAAAGCTATGCTGGTTGAGAGAGATGAGGCTGCTGGGATGCAGCTGTTGTTTTAGATGCAAAGATGTAAAATAAAACTGTTAGAGGAAAATATCTGAAATATAGACCTACCTAGCAGAGGTCTCAAGGTGTCTATGCCCTCATTTAGAGAGGGCTGAACAGCAAAACTTGGAACTAAACACAAGGGTGACCAAGTGGCATGAGATCTCAGAAGATGGTGCGGAGGTAAAAAATTATCAGATCACTAAAGGAAGAAGATTAATCAAAACTACTGTATGCTGAAAAGGAAAAGAAGCCTTTGTGACTGAGAGGAACCTCAACGTCTAAAATGCAGGTTGGTACCAAGGTGTCCTACCTGGTATCCACCTCTTGCTTCAGAATAATGTGGGCCTCCTAAAAATATGAGCTGTGACATATATCAGGCACCACAAAGGACTTAAAATGTCACAAGTGACTTGAGCAGGCACTTGAGTGGGTCCAAACTGCCTGTCACCCATGTGAGCACTTAAAAGTCAAAGTAGGTAAACAAGGATGTCTGACCTTTCTGGAATACAGTGAAATCATGAAAGCTCAGTCCCTAAGGAGTGACTATATTTCTTTACTTTAGAAGGTCACAAACTGCCTCCAAATGCTTATTCACCAAGGTGGGCTACCTCTGGAAGATCAGCAGATTAAAGATGTGGGGACCCAGGAAATCAATGAACTCCAGCAGGCTGCTGTAATCAGCACCATTCCCTTACAGACAGGGACCTTCTGTTCAAAAGACTGCTGATCACAGCTGTGCAAATAGCAGGAGAAGGAAAGCCTTTTTGGAAGGGAGAATTTATGTCTTTCATAGGTCAAGCTTCTGAAATCAAGAGGAAGATCAGTACAGGTAGTGAAGCATGAATATAATATATCCACTTCAAGGTAGTATACAGTGTATGAGATCTTTTCTAAAGATTAAAAAGGGATTGATAGTATCTTGGGTTTTCGGCATACCTTGGAAATATCACCAGATTTGCAAGTTTTCAACATCAACAGTAAATGAAAGGTGAACTCCTCTTTACTTAAAGGGTAGAAAAGGGAGGTGAAGGAAGAAAGATATAAGGTTGGCAAGTATTTTGTTGCTTTCTCTGAGCAACCCTAATCATCACAAGTCAAAATATTTTGCAACAGGAAGGAAAGGATAACTTGTACACTGAGGTCTTTTATAAGAAAGGAAGTTCAGTCAGAGTGTGTGTTTCCTAAACATCAGAGAAACAAATACATTCAGCACCAAAAAATGGAAAAACAGAACAAGTTTTCCAGGCACATCTCACCTCTTCTCACAAGGCAGGTAGAAGTCCGACAGGAAGAGGATGAGACACAATTTCAGATGCTGTACAGAGTCATGTTAAATTCCACCAATACTCCGAAATGAAGGCACAAGTCTTCCTGTTGACAAGGTTTTGAGTATATATTTCTATCTTTTTATTTATATACTTATCTTCTACAACACACTACCATCATGTACTGCATTATTTGATCTTATATCAATGGGCTGTATTACCTTGGGATCACCTTAACTGGTACAGTGAAAACGGAACAGGTCCCTGCATATGTATTTGTAGGCTGCATTTTACTTCTGGAGCAAATGGTTTGCAAAAACAAGAAGTATAATTTTTACCTGTTCTGGACACGTACAGATAATATTTTTTTTTTTTTAACACAAATATATGACAACATTTTAAGGCTACAAAATCAAGTGCTCTGTCTGAATCTTCTATAATAGGTATAATATAATACATTGTAATTTAGGGACAAAGAATCTATTGTAGTGTAATTCCTCTGGCCTTTTTTTCAGCAGTGGTACATAAAAGGGAATAAAAAATTATTTTATAAAGTATCACTCTATATCAATATCCATATCACTGCAAATCATGATGATTGCATGAAGGTGCATGAGATGTGTTTTGATTTATAAGTATTGGGATATTTGTGTAGGCCATGAGAACCAGAGAGGATTCTGTTCTATGTTCAGTAAATACATAGCAAGCTACTGTTTTGTGGAAGTATTCACCATTTCTGCTGATTTTTAGCCCAGGCCTGTTTTTGTAAACCTCACCATTGCATGTGACATTTTAAATACACATCACAAGAGTCGATGACTTCAGCTAAGTAGCTGGAAACATTGAATAATTCATGCCTACATTCATATAATTCCTGGAGTTTTCAGGCAGGATGTTTCAATAGAAAAAAATTGAAGTCCACATAGGTACTGTGTCTACCAACAAATGGAAGCAATCACGATAATTAATTTGCTTCTTATTTTATTGGCAACAATAACCTTTGCCTTGACATCATACAAGTAGAAAGAAAGGTTTTGTGAAGGTAATGTTGATGCCTAGAACAGAGGCTAGACAATGTCAAAGAAATAAAGTAGGTATTTATTAAAAGGCCTTAAAGGATACACCTTGGGCAATACAAGATCCTGGCTGAGGCTACACTCATGATGGACCCCGGGTCATGAATTTTCACACTTTTATAAGTTTTGGTCCATTTACATATTGGGGTTGATTTTCCAATTGCAGCTTCAGGTTATGAAGTCCCATCCTCCCGGACTGCTCTCCTCAATTCACTGTTGTTTATACCTTTTGAGCCTGGAGCTGTAACAATGTCCTTGAATCTCAGGCTGGAAAAGGATTGTTTCGTCTAACTAAACTGTGAAGAGAACTTGCTAACACTTTATATGAAGTTCAGAGTTATATACTAATGCAGTATAGAATCTGGAAAACATGAAAGTTACAACTTAAGGCATCAATGTGGAGATTTGTCTGTGCTGATTTTCTGGTCATTCCCTTACCAGCTATGAAATCTTGACACTCCTTAGCCATCTAGAAACTTCACTGAGTTTTGTTGATGCAAGTGCTTTAACTTCAGAAGTAAATGGCTTGCAAACTGCACAGGATTCATTATTCTTTCAGTGTCTGGTTCTGTTTCTGTTGAAACAGGTGTAACTCTGACCATCAGTTCCTATCAGCTCCTTTATCTTTTCTGTAAATCAGCTTACTTTTTTTATGAGACAAACTGATAACCACAGGACCAATAAATCATCAGCATAGCTCTCTGTCATGTGCATCAGAAATACTGAGAAGCACTGCATAGGATAAATGTAATTTCAGCTCCTTACACAGCCTATTCTTGTCTTTTGCTGAATGCCAGTTTTGACTTGCCATCTTCCTCTCATACCTGGATGTGAAGGCACCTTGACTAGTTCGAGAGGACAAGACTGCACAGCTGTCAGTTGCTTATTATGTTTAGAAATTGCTCCTTGAATTGTAGCTTACATCTGTCATGATGTTAAAACAGCATCAGGATCACCTGAATTAATTTCCTAGCATCA
>VZTT01052691.1:0-29010 GCA_013400855.1 Buphagus erythrorhynchus
AAAATGAAATACATACAGGCAGAATAAATTAGATAGAAAATACTGTAAACACTATTTAAACCAAAACACTAATGGAAATGTTTTTCAACACAGTTTTTAAAATACCTCCACTGTTATAGAAAAGCAATTAAGTTGTATCTTCCTTCTCTACAATATAACATTCAAGATGACTAAATTGATTTTTTCTGAATGTTTTTGACCATGACTCGTCAGTCAGTTATCAGTGGGGATGCTGAAAGCACTTCACATGTCTGTATGACACGAAGCCTTTTCTCAAGTACCAGAGACAAAACCAAAGCCCACACAGCTCCAGTCTATAGAGCTTTGAGCCAAAACTTCATTTGGACACAGAATTTCTTGGCAGTGGAGGATAATTAGGAGGCTTGACCCAGCCCTGTGGTTCCACCTACTCAAACAGAAAGGTGGGATTTTTCAGTGACACAATAATTAGGTGCAGTCTCCTGTGAACAAGCTCAGAAAACAATTTAAAATGGTTTGAGCCTAAGTGGTCTCATAAGAAGGAATTGAGCTGGTTTAGAATACTCATGTCAGAAGAAGGATTTTTGTGTGTTCCTAAACCAGCTGCGCTCCTGCAACTTGGGCAACTGGAATGCAAAAAAGGAAAGGATTTATCCCTAAACAGTTACCAACTTCTAAGTAAGGAAAACAAGGTGGGGGCAATAGGGAGAAAACAATGTTAAATTTGAGTAATTTGGTGTAACAGTTGATTCCAGATGATTCCATCATTTTCTGTGTCTTATTGAGCAACAGGCTGTAACCAGAAGGAAAGTGAAAAATCTCTGTCAAGAACAACTCTGGAAACACCCACCAGACTATTTTTTAATTGCGAATTCTGTTTACTGAAGTCTTACGTGAACTCACAAAGTTCATACTAAAAGACAGAAAAGTCCTGTACTCTGTGGAAGTATCACTGTTGTGTCAATGGGTGTTTGAAAACTATGTTAACTGAAATAAACTTTTCATCACTGAATACTGGAGACAGTGAAGACTGAATCTACTTGTTCAGCACACACATGCTTCTGACTGAAAAAACATTTCCCTGTCCTTTCAGAGCATCCATGGCCTGTGCTTATGGCCAGTTTAGTAGCTGCTTTTAATCATCTTTACCATTCTAACCAGTCCTCACACTAATTCAAAGCACACTATCTTTTTCACTTCCTTTTTAAAGGGCTGGAAGTGGGATCCCAACAAGAATAGCTGAAATATAAAACAGATGCTTTTAATGTTAGTGATCTTTAATGTTTCTGAGTTTTCACTACCATGTAATTTTAAGGGCTAATTATGAAATTACTGTCTATGCTCAAAAGAATTTTCCTCCAAACCAACATGCAATCTCCTTTACCAACATCCAAGTCACCCACAGAGATATTTTAGCAGGGGTAACAGCCCCATGTTGAGTGGGCTTCTTGGCTAACCTTCACCCCCACATTATTTCAGTCCCAAAATCAGGATGGCTTTGGGTAATTTTCAATCACTAAAGCTGAGACAGAACAGATGCCAGCCTGTGTCAGTATTACAGTAAGCATTATAACCCTAAGTACAGCATAGCAATAATGTGGTAGGTGACATTGGCTTGTCTTCCCAGTGCTTGCATTTGAAGAAACCAAACTAAATAAAAATTCTCTTTCTTTAAATTGAACTTGACAGCCTTAGTTTCCAGACTGGTCTGATCTTGCACTTTGTGGAGACACAGTTGGTGGGTTCATGCCAAGGGAGCCAGCAGCTCTAACTCACAGTCAGGAGGAGTGGAGGGAAACAAACTCAGCTTTATTTTCAAGAAAGCTGGGATACAGAAAAGCTTAGAGTGTGGTGGAAGGGACAAAAAACTTGGCCTGCACCTTCACTTTGGCCTAAAAATATTAATTTGACCTGTAGGCTCTCTGCTCTCAAAGTCTCCACTCCCTGCCCCTGAGCTGTGATTCACCAAAGGCTTTACACCAAAATTTCTCAACCTTCAGCTGCAGATGAATGATCCCTGTGAGAAATGCTCAAAATCAAACTGTTATGATTAGGGACATGTTTACTGCCCTTTTAGTCAACTTTTAGAACCAGTTTGTGATCTGTAATCGTAGCCTCAGCTAAAAGTTCCCACTAAAAACATTTTTAACACCTCTGTTTTAACCAGTACAACTATACCTAGTCAGCCAGGCACTTGCTACCACAAACTTCACACTTCTAGCATTGAACCCAAGAGGCCCTTAACACAGGTATATAGCCCAAAGATAATGGTTTGAAAGTGCAGAAACAAGGATTCTGTAGGAGAGCATTAGCAGCCTGCTGCTTGCATCCAGCTCCTGATTATTGTGCTCCTTGGAGCCAACACACACTTGCCAATCCCACTAACCACATTCTGTAAACCAATTGTTAGCAAAAGGAATCATAAGCTGCATACACACACAAAGGACTCCACAGTCTTCACACACAGAAAAGAAACTCCAGTTTCTCTTATGCTATGTGAAATCCATAAAATGTTTCTGCTGTACTTGGAGTTTGCAAGGAAGGAGTAGGAAAGCACAGAGCCGTGTTCAGATCCATCTCCATCTCCAACCACCTGGAGTCAAGGCTCCTGAACATGTATGACAGTGATAATTTTGATTAGGAACAGAATTGGGTTCCTCCCTGTGAGCATGCTGAGATACTGGAACAGGGTGCCCAGAGAAGCTGTGGCTGCCCCACCCCAGGAGTGTCCAAGGGCAGGTTGGACAGGGTGGAGCAACCTGGGATAGTGGAAGGTGTCCCCTGCCTGGGGGGAAGAGGGGGCTTGGAATGAGATGATCTGTAAGGTCCCTAGCAACCCAAACCACCCTGTGATTCTAGAAATGCAACAAAGCCAACCACTCTCAATGTTCATGTAAGTAAAATAAGCTTTGGGGTTGTCACAAGCAACCTTATGGAGTAGAGCCCTGCAAAAACAGAGATTCCTTGGTCAACCTCACTATTACATCTTCTTTTGGGATCTGTAATTGCACTCCACCAGACCTGCATACAGCCACTGTCACACTCATACTGCAAACCAGCTAATTGTGTCAACAAAGAAAGTTCACTTCCAGCCCTGGAGAGCTCTCACAAATACAGACTGATACAAGGGGATGAGGGGAAAAAATACTTGAAAGCTCAAAAAGTAACTGAATTTAGAAAACGCACGCTTTCCAGTCTCAGGATGTACGGCAACCCACAAAAACATGTTTAGAAATTCAACCAAACACCGAGAGGGGAGTAAAGCTCACCCAGGTACAGCAACATGTCATAAAATGAGTAATGGTACCACTAAGACTCAATTGACAGCAAGACAACGACAAACAAAATATATTACTTCATTTCATCTTTCCCTCGTGCTCCCTCAATAAATCCAAGGCAGGGGAAGCAAGCTTTGAAAGCATGGATTGGTAACAGAGAATAATGAAAAAAAACCAGCAGAATCAGAGGAAAACATAAAACTAAGCAATGGAAATAAATTTCACTTTTATCTCTGCAAACCCATGATGGTGTGCACACACTGCTCACCCAAGGAAAACACCACCAGTGTATGCATCACCACAGTGCTGTGGATGTCCTCCCCAAATCCAGAGTGACCCATCCCTGCAGCTGGGGAACATGGACAGGCTTCTCCATGCTCACTGCACACAGCTACTTATGGGATTAGCTTGGAAAAGACCTTTAAGAAATCACAGGTATTTTCCACATTCATGCCCTAACTTGTTCCATGTTGATTTACTCACCCTCCTGTGCCTCAAGTTTCTTCTTGCCCTTTTCCCTGACAAGATTTTTACAATTATTGGTCAGCTTTTATTCCATTAGAGCCCAAAATTACTTACCTTTTAAACAAATCACAGAGCATCCCTTTCTCACCCCATCCCAGGGATGAGGCTGTCCAAGAGTTATCAGTGTGCTGCTCTATTTTAATTCCATTATAACTTTTGGAACAGACAGCTGAGTTGGGAACACTGTCACCTGTCTTTAGTCACATAACACTTTCAAACTTCTCTATGCCACCTCTGTTACTTTAACATATTAAAAATGCTGCTCCTGCACATTCTGTGGTGTAGAATAGGGAGGGAAAAAAACCACACTGAGCTTTCAATGGAAATTGTTTCAGTGGATTTGGCACACGATGCTTTTGAAAGGGTCACAAAACAAAGCTAATCCATTGATTTCAACTTCAGCCTAAGTGTTTCTGCTGTAAACAAGTGCTGGTTGCAATTCACCATAAATTGGAAAAGTTAACAAGTCCAACAGGAAGGGACATTTACTTCCAGGCCATCCCAAGGGATGTGATTCTCAACTGCTTTGGAAAGAAGTAAAAAACACTATATATGTTCCCTAGGAATAGTTAACTGAAAAGGTTTGTGTTTCTCTGTTTTCTTTCAAACTCTAGCAGCAAAGGGGAAAAAAAACCCAACCTTTTACCCACTCATCAATTTAATAAAATGTCAAAAACACACAGGATCACTTGAGCATGTGGATTTGACTCCATTATTATACCATATAATTTCAACAGCCTGTGGTTTTATTGTCCACAAAAAACAATAACTTACTGAAGCGAAAACAACAGCAGTATTGCATTTGTGGTACAACACCACAACACCCTCACAACCTTAAAGCTAAAACTTGTTTATATTGCCTCATGTGCAAAAGTCATCAAGGCTTTTTGGGACATTTTCTTTAAAAAAGCGAGCAGGTGACAACACAGCTTTATATTTAACTAAATAAAAACGAGAAGTCCTCATACACATTACAGGAATTGCTTTATCTCAAATGACTCAGCTGTGACCTGTCAGAGGCCAGCCAGCACTGATACTGCTGCATCAAAACCAGATTTCATTCCTTCCCTTCCCTGTCCCACATATCAATTAATATTTATGGGCAGTCTGGTAATGGAGATTAGGCTATGACTTATCAGGCTGCAATAAGACATGTTAACATGGAATTATGGTCCTTTAGCATACCCAGTAATGATGGGTAATGTTATTTACCTGTAGAAAGAAACATCACTGTCACAGCTGCAGCTCATTCTACTGAGTGTAATTTAGTTCAATCATTTATAAATGCCTGCCTTGCTTATACTTTCCATTTTAATTTCCTTGTACTCCTTTAGTACTCCTTGTACTAAATCTCACCGTATTTAGAAAGACAGTTTGGATGTCCTACATAATAACCTATGAACGCAGCAAAAAGGAAAGCCTGACACACTCCATTATTTTGCCAAGGTGAGTCCCATTACCCAGCCCCATCAAGTCAAGGCTCACAGTGCACACAGAGCCCACAGCTGGTGCCACACCAGGGCTCACCCCTGCCTGGCACTGTCTGCAGAGCACATGGAGGCAGCACTACCTGTGTCAACAGCTCTGGGGTCACACTTCAGCTCCCCAACATTTTTCCTCCCCCCTCTCTTCCCCTTTCTCGATGCAGCAGAATGATGCAGTGAGAGCTGCACAGTTACTGCTGCATCATTACTGCTGCATGGTATCCTGCAGCAACAGTACACACGACTGCATGCAGCATTTCAGACAAACTCTGTCATCTCTTCACTCCTTAGGATAAACTCAAGACCCCGTGTCTTGCTCATCTCTCATAAAACAGCTAAACACCATTAAGAGAAAAATCATTGCCAAGCAGATATGAGAGCTGTGGAGTCAGCCCCTCCAGCCCCCAGCATCTCTTCCCATCCCTCTGCCAAGGGATGGTTTCCCTCCACTGGGCCTGATCTGCAAGTCAAGAAAATCATGGCAAATCACAAAGTAACAATTATGCTTCTAATAAGAGCCACAATTTCTCCTGAGGAAAAAAAAAAAAAAATCTGAGAGGATTTTTTCCTCTCAGGCAATGCCAGTGCTTTAGAAAATCCTGCTTATGCTTACATGGAAAGCACTGGGAGGCTGCCCCACAGCACTGGGATGTGTAAACCAGGTAAACAGGCCAAAAGTAATTAATAATTATATGGCATGATTAATACAGCAATCCTACAAACACCTCTTAAAGAGTCTATTATTCCAGCACAACAGGTTTCACAGGAGGAACAGGTGGACAACAAGGAGTTCTTACATTAAAAAAGCACCTTGTCAATGAGTAAAAAGTGATAAAAATTCTAAAAAAAGCCAGTTGGATTTTTCTTTAAGTTCTCTGGCCAATTTTGGTGGTGATTAACAAAAGAAGCCCTTCAGAAGCCTCCTCATTCACAAGCCCACTCATTTATTCTCTGTATGCATGATGTGATCTTGGCACATATATAGACACTTGAAAAGAGATTATATTCATCCGCCAATATAGTTATGACTTTGCTAATATGTCTTTCCAGTCCAAGATATTTTTAAGCAATCTGAAGACTAATGAATCATAGTAAAGAAGAATGTTACTGGGCAGAATACATGAGGCATGAAAAAAGACGACAGACAGCTGAACAATTAATTTTCAATTACAATTAAGTGAGGACACTTCCTGAGAACATTTGCTCAGAGAAGACATCACTGGGACTGTCGTCACAGCAACATCACTCAAACTAGGCAGGTTCCCACAAACACAAAATATCTGGTGAATTTTACAGACTAAACCAGTTCATCTTGCATATAAAATATGAACAGGCAGAGAAGAAAACCTGATTCTTAAAACTGAATAAATTGCACACCTTCAAGCACAGACTGGATCTAAGTGTCTGAGCCTGAGCTGCTCATCCCATAGGCCTATTCTGCTAAAGCATAATTATCATCATACACCATCATCCCATGGGATTGCCCTGAAATGTTCTCAAAGTGGTTAGTAGAACTCTGACTGTGCTAAATCATTTTCAAATTGGTGCTACTCTCACTCAGTAACTTATCATCTATTCAGGGAAGGGGAAAGTTAGATGGCTCTGTGTGACAATTTCCCATTTTACTTCAATTTAGTTAATACAGGGAGAAAAGAAGAGGGGGATTCAAAAGCCAAGGAATTTTAAAGAAAACAAAAACTGGATTATACCCATGAGATATTTAAAAGACAATACTGGATTTTAAGCTCAGAATTGCAACATTCAAAGAAAAGCAGGCTGGAACAGACCAAGGAAAAAAAGCAGCTATGAGCCATTAAGTCAGAAGTAGCAAAGAAAGAAAAAGTGCGTTGGAGACCTTTTAAATAACTTTACAAGTATTAATCCCTATTAACCATTAATTCTGGGGCTGGGTTTCTTTTCTCAAGTCCAACACAGGGTATAAAATACTGTCCAACAAGGCTACTCCTGGTGGGGGAGAGGAAGTTTTGCATGTGATTTCTTTGCTTTTTCAATCCCCCTGGTTCTCCCAGGCTGTTACAGTGAACACACCTGGTAAAACAGGAGGAAAGGGAGACACAAGTGCCTCTGATTACAAGTGCATGCAGAAGAAATAAGCTTTACTGAAAGGTACTGTTTTAGCTGAAAATAAATTCTTAATAAACAAGAGAGCTGCTAACTCGGGGTGAGAGCTCTGCTTTACCTAGCAATGCTGCACCAAGGCTTTACAAAACCATACATGAAAGGACAAACTCTCTTTAAGGACATGCCCATTGAAATCTTAATTTTACAAAATGGAGGGTAAAGATGCTCCTGAAAGAGAGGAGTAAATGCCCATAGAAGAAGGGGCATTATAGGGGTTTTTTATTGTTACTGGAAAAGACTTTCAGCAACTGAGGGATTAATTCATCTGCTTTATGCATTCAATTTATTCATATACACATCATGTCTGTTCATTACACCACCCTTTCAAGCCATGCACATACACAGAATTCATTCCAAGCCTGAAACAACCCACCTCTGAGCAGATGCAAGACTTGTAAAAGATTAATAGGCACAACAAGCAATCTTGGCTGCAGGGGGAAAAATATCCTAGATAAATATTTCAGTGCTTTCACCAAACATCTGTCCTCTAGGCTGACAGAATGGCAAGGTAGCTGCTCACTGTGCTGGGTTTTGTGGTGAGGTGTGGTAGTGGGGGGGCTGGAGGTGCTGTAGGGGTGGTCCCTGGGAGAAGCTGGCAGAAGCTTCCCCCTTTTCCAGCAGAGCCAAGGCCAGCTGGCTCCAAGATGGACCCACCACTGGCCAAAGCTGAGCCCATCAGTGACAGTGGCACAGCCTCTGGGATGAGGGATTAAAGAAGGGGAAAAAAAAACCTGGGCAGGCTTTAAGATTTGTATTTATTCCTCACTACCCTACTCTGACTTGACTGGTAATAAATTAAACTAATTTCCCAAGTCAAGTCTGATGATGGTAACCAGTGAGTGACCTCTCTGTCCTTATCTCAACCCACAAATCTTTTCCTGTACCTTCTCTTCCCTGGCCAGCTGAGGAGGTGAGGGACAGAGCAGCTTTGGTGGATACCTGGCATCCAGCCAGGGTCAGCCCACCACACTCACAAGGATTAACAGACATCTGCTCAACCAGAATCAGCTTGTTGGTGGAGTGCCAGCCAAGCACAGCATCTTGGAGTAACTCAGCATCCTGTGGTGAGCCTGTGAAGACGTTCCAGCATCAGCTCCCTTGAAAATGCCTCCCTCAGAAGATAACAGCACGGGTGGGGTTTTATGTTAATTCAAAATCAGCTGGTATAATACATGTACAGCACATTGGGAGCCTGCTTCCTAAGGGTGGGAGGCACAAATCCAGAGCTGCCTCACTTCTTGCTCTAACAGCCATTTGTGAAGGCAGCAAACTGCAAGCAGCAGTAAGTCTCAGTGCCAGACAAACAAGGTTGCTTGGAAATGGCAGGGGCCTGTTTTTACTAACCTCTCTCCCAACGCTGTAATATAGAAAGAATAGGTGAGTTTTGAAACACTTGGCACGTATTCCAATAAAAGGGAGATACAGAAGGACATTGCTAGCAGAGGGAGATGCTGCAGGTTATATTTTACACATGAAGCAAGTAAAAAGGGATCATCACTCAAGCAGTTTACCTCTGCAAGAGGTTTTTGGGCACCATTGGCTGCCACTGCAGTCCATCCTTCCTCCCTCCTGTGAGCATGTTTGCTCACACCATGCCCACCTGCCCTTAGCACAGCAATGCTCTCAAACATCTCCTACCCCCATCACAGTGGGACTGCTCAGGACTACCCCATGCCCTAAAACCACTGACCAGCTCCCAGGCAGGGTCCCTGGGCAATACCAACCCCACTGCACACACAGGAAAGCTGAAGGGCAGCCCAGTGTTTCTGGGACATAGCCCATGCTAGCTCCATTGACAACTTGACCTGGAATAAACTAGGAACAAAATAAATACAAGCCTAGGAAAAGCTCTGACTTCTTCCACTTGAAAAGCAATGTAGCACAAGGTCAAATCACCTTGGGACCTGACAGCTGCCAGGAAAGGAATCACTCAAAGCAATCACTAAACTTGGGGTTAAAGACTCACCTCACACACAGAGCACTAGGGACAGGTGAAATGCTCTGCACTTGACTCCCAAAGCCACACAGAGGTCACATCTGCTCTGCTGGCCCAAGGACAGCCAGCTGCACCATCCTCCCCTCCAGCAACAAGTTACTGTCACCCCCACACACAAACATCTTCAGCTGCTACACCCCACACAGAATCAGGTCTTCAAAACAACCCTATTTTCCAGGGTTTTTGAAAACACGTGTCACAAGTTTAACAGAGATCCCAGGCACCTGCCTGGGAGAAGCAAGGGAGCAAAAGGAGACACGAGGCACACGAGCATGTGAGACCTATTGGAAATGCCAAGGGGGAGCCTTTCAAAGCAGCTTCTGCCACCCAAGAATTGGTCCTACCAGCCAGGAGAATAAAAGGCTGTTAAAACTTGGCAGGACCACTCATCCAGCATCAAGTGACTTCTTGTGGCACCGTGTGACACTTCCAAAAGCTGTGTGGTAGCACAGCTCTGGTTTTGGAGGAACATTCAAAGGAATATCAACACACACCTTCATCACCTGGTGCCTCTTCCCAAGCACAGCCTGAAGGGATTTCCCTGAAGCTGTGAGCAGCACAGGAGTACAATTACCCTAACAGCAGCTTGCCTCCCAGAAGAGCCTACCTGCTTTCCAACAGGCACTAAAAATAAAAATAATTTTCAATGAGGCACCCAATGAACAAGCTGCCTTTTTTCTTAAATGAGAGCAATGAAGTACTTAGAATGTGTAACATTTAATAATATTTAAAATATAGAGGCAATAGCCAGGCTTTAACAGCTCAGAGCTGCCATTAAAATTAATAGGGCTACCTACTAATTACCTCTGAGGATCAGACCATTGGGTGCCTTGAGGATTTGCACTCCTCCTGTTTTAAGAACCCTGGCTTAATCTCTCTTCAGTCTTCCTCCCCTTTTTTTAAATAGGCATACAACAATGCTCCTTCTTTGCCTGTTCTTTTTTTTTTTCTTCTTTTTAGCAGCTATATATTTCACACTGCCACCCACAAAACAAAGAAACCACCAGGCAGGACCACAAATGGTCACTCTGGCAGGACAAACAGCAAGTCAGAGAGTCAACAACACCAGCACACCTGAGTCTTGTACAGAGCCAACGTGAAGTGACACTGAAGGGACATGATCACTGCCTCCCAGGGACTCTTCCTGGAAGTTCAGCCTGTGTGAATATTCAAACATTGCTCCTGTCCTCCTGTGGGAAGCTTGAGAGCCCACGTCATTAACTTGGCATCAAACCCAGAGCGTTTCCTCAGCCGACACTGCTGAACACAGCAGGTCTGACCAGCAGGAGCATCTCCATAATGGGAAAAGCTGCAGTATGTTCATATAAAACAACTTCAGAACCAAAGAAGGTCCCTCCCCAGACCTGGCAAACCACATCACCAGCTCCAGAGCCTGGCTGCTGAAGGGGGATCCTCCCAGCACAGCACAAAGGGTGGTGGTGCCAGCCCTCAGACTCAAGGAGCATCTCACAGACACAGCTCTGCACCTCCAAGGGGCAGACAGGTCTCCCCTTCTCTGGGAACTTCTAAATGAGGTTTCATACTTCACTCTCAGCAATTTCACTGAAAATTTAATTATATCTTTATCCAGTTAAGGTCTGGCACTTCATCTACATAGAAGCCATATGTCAAAATACGCTGCTGAAAGTTCTCCACAGAAATAGTATGCAAAATGGATTGCTTTCACATCTGAGTGGCTCTCCTCCTGTTCAGGACAGGGCTATCATGTTTTCCATAACTTGCTCAGTTTATTGGCTGCAGTCAAACAGCACTGCTAGCATTGTTACTGCCAAGTAAACCATGATATTATTATTCTCCTGAGAGTTAATCCACAACTCACTGAAGACAATGGAAAGCCGCCCCTTTGCTTCTACAGGCTGCACATCAGCTCGCTCAGCCACGCTGCTGGTTAAGTACACATTAATGACATGAAAGCCATCTCTAACACCAGCCAGAGAGGGCAGACAGACACCCAGCACCCTGCCCCAAACACAGCTTTGTGCTGGCTCCCCAGCCCACCCAGGGATTTCTGTCAGGCACCAAGATGACGAGATCCCTCTCTTCACAGAGCTCACATTTGAGTATTTTCAGCTCTCACACACCAAGCCAAGCCTCTCAGCAATCTGAGGGTTATTTGCCAGGGCTGTCTCCAGCCCAGGGCAGCACTATCCAGCCCAGAGAGGAGGATTCTGCACCCTCCTGGGGACCAAATGGCTCGGGCTGTCCCCAGGGGAGCACCGCAGGCATTTAGCAGCATCACTGGAATCATTAATTAAAGCCTTTGTGCAGAGTCACAGGAGAGCAAAAAGAAAACCATCCAAGTTCTGCCACTGCTTCTCACTTTTGCCCTGCTAAGAGGCCACCCCAGCACATTTTAAGGCAGCTGGGAATATGCACATTTCCACCCTGAACCCTTTCCTGGCCATGCCATTCTCCTCAGAGCCACTTTTTTTCTACAAACCATCTTAAAGCAGAAGAACACAAGCTTTCTCCTTCAAATACAAAGACCAGCTGTCCCTCTATCAGAAACACACTTCCTTCTGTATTTTCCTATTATGTAAAAAAGGTGCAAGGAAATATTTAAAAGGCAGCAAATTAAAGACTTATAAAGGGAAAACTTAATCATCCCATGCAAAGCAAAGCCCATGAGACTTGATTCAGGGCGTGGAAAGTTTAGAAAAAAATCTTTAAAAGACAGAATATTTATATCAACAAAAGCATCCAGATTTATAGCAGCAGGAAGGAAAGAAGAGGGGAACAGTATGCAGCAATGCTTGGAAGGAATATAAATCTCCCTGCTTCAAGAGCAATTTAGGCTCTGAACTTATATATAAATATAACAGTTGGAAACTTTCAGTGTCAACAGAGTCACTCCCTTCCCTGGGTTGGTTTTATTTCTCTCCCCAAGCCCCTGCAGATGCTCCCACCTGCCCTGGGAATCTGGGGGATCCAAGCCCAGTGCTGGCCCAGGACACCCCAGGCTCAGACCCACAGCAGTTTCCAGCTGTGCCTGGCACCAGCACCTTGTACAAGGCTGTGTACCTGCAGATGCAACTTTCCAGAAGATTCAGCAGCACTGAAAGGATCATTTTCAAAGCTTCAAATCCAGGTGCTTAGAGTTAATTAAGTCCATTATTTGACTTCAAAGGGAAAAATACATTAAAAAAAAAAATCAAAACGAAAATAATTTTCTTTCCACAGCTAAAGCGCTACAAAATCCATTTTATCTTTACATATCCACATCCTCTTTACAATGCTTTTTGAATGCTGGGCATGAAATCCTATTAATTTATAGGTACTATTAAAGGCATCTGAATTTAATATTCGAATGGCCAAGTCTTTTTTTTCCCCCCTTCTTGCATCTCAGCAGAAAGCAAAAGCCCCTCTCATTAAATGTGCCTAGTGAAAACACAGCTAAGCAAGGCCAGCACCCATCTAGCACTTGCCAGGATATTTCAACATCTATGACAATGTTCCTTGAACCCTAAAATCTGCCATAATCTCTGCCCTAACCACCTCCTTCCTTGTGCCCTGCAGTTGATTATCCTCTGTTCCATGGAAGCCAGGCCACATCCCAGACCTCCTCCAAGCTCCCTAACCAAGAGGTCCAGGTTTCCACATCACTCTGTGCCTCAGCTGCTCCACACCATGGATCAGCCCTTCCACCCTCCCAGAAAAACCTGAATCCACCCCTCCCAAATGAGCACCATGGCTGAATTCCCCTTATGGATCCAAAATTCCTCTATTATCCACTGACTGCATAATTATTGAGAGAAGATAGATGGGAGAAGGAACCCATAAATCTTTCATTTTTCTGAGGAAAATGAAAGAATGCTGCAGGCAAACTTTCCACTGATGTTTTAGTTGCTTCATTGAAAGCAACTGTGTGTTTTCTTCAGACAGTTGTTTTGCATGATTCATTGTGAGGCCATTAAAACAACTGTACTCTTGAATTTTAAGACTATTTGTGCTACCATACATAGCCATTCCCCTCCTTCTCTCCCCTCAGCACCAACAGCCCTTTATTTTGCTTGTCTCAATAAGATGAAAGAAAACAAGGCACAGGAGAAAAAGCACCCACACTGTCCCATCTACGAATCAGCCTGGCAGGATATAATTCTCACAAGGCAGGGAAGGGGGGGAAATTCAGCTGCTGGCAAATTTTCAGCAGCCAATATTCCTTAGAAACATATAGATTTGATTAAAAACGTTTGTTTTCTGTCCAAATCTGCTAGGAGAAAATGAATGGTGCTCTTTGTTAGCCATCAATCTTCCCCACTTGTCCATGTGCCAGATGGCACTGCACTTCATAGGAGGAGGAACAATAAGCAAAGAGTCAGTTGTGCAGTAAGTTTGCTTATAATCATTTCATCTCAAACAAGCAAAAGGAGAATAGGGATGGAAAGATGCAAAGAAGAATATTAACTCAGCATTCATCCACTTTATTTCTTTTTTCATAACTAAACCCCCACTCTTGACAATGCTAATTATTGACATCTCTGAAATTATTATTCCCCCAAAGGATTTTGCATTTTTAAGAGAATTTCAAATGGAGCGTGACCAGCTTGTTATTAAACAGCAAAATGGAAATATTTGTAACCTGCAAGGGCAGCCTGACCCCTGTGGCACTGACAAATGCCCCTTCCCCAGCCCCAAGAGCTGCCCTGCTGCACAACTGAGACAGAAAGAGGTTGGGAGAGGAGCTGTGAGCAAGGGCAGGAGCCAGGAACTCACTCCAGCCCCGCCATTCCCCTTAAAACCAAATCCACTCACAGGTTTGGTTTGTCAAGACTGCTGCTAAAAACAACCAACCAGCATCTTTCAGTTTCTAAGAGAGACCTTCCCATGGAAGTCACGGAGCAGGAACCCCAGGTGCCATTTCACAGAGTCACACTTCAGAGCAGAGCTGCGCCTCGAGATCCGATGCCGCTCAACAGCATCTGCTGGTATTGTGCCAATAGCATATGCTGGGAGCAGATAGGGATTCCAGTGCCAGCAACAATATATAGTTCAGACCCAGCTACAGAACAACACAGCAAGGGGAGCAGCAAGGCCTCTCGAGTGCCAAGCAGAGCCTGCATGAGCTCCCACAGCCAAACTCCAACCCAAAATTTAGCTGCGGGTCTGTGATTAATGGGGAAGCAGTGCCATGGAACAGCTACATCAGATCAGAGCCCCAGGAGGCCAGAGGGTGGAAAATGAACGTGTGTGCCCAAGCCCAGGCTGCAGGAGAGAGGGAAGCTCCCTGGCTCTCAGCACCAGGATGCACATCTGGCTGCCTCTGCTGCTGACAGGGCTACAGAGCCCCATCCCCATTGCTCTTTGCAGACCTGCTGCAAAATGCCACCCAGGGGATGGCAGAGGGGGTCAGGACACTGAGCTGGGGCTCAGAAACAGCTCAAGGCTCACTGAACCAGCTCTCAAGTGTGCAGAGAAGCATTTTGGTTTTGCTCTTTAGGTATCACAAAGAGGAGACACGCTGAACCAGGGGCTCTCATGTGTTTGCAAAGTGTTGGACATACACTCTCTCACTATGAGGATTTCGTTCAGTCACCCACAAATTAAATTTAAAAAAATAAAAATAAAATAAAATCAAGCCCTGAAAATTTTGGCCCTGCCATCCCTGGCAGATGAAATAATCCTAGGGGAAGCATTACTGCCTCAGCTGTAACAGATCGGATTTAGACAGCCGGGATTCATTCTTTTGGCTCTGCTGTTGACCTACTGCTTGAGCCTATTCATCTCCCCTCTGTACTTCTGTTTGCTCATCTGCAAAATGAGCAAGATACTAATCTCCTGTTCAAAGCATTTTAAAACTGTGGATGGAATAGCTAGGTGCTGCCGGTGTGAAGAATCACATCACTCGCAATCTTTTTTCCAGCTGTTAAGTAGTTAATTGCTCGATCTGAAGTGATCAGATGGTTTCCTCCTCTAACCAGTCCCTTCCATCAAACTGAGATCTTGACATATCACTGAAAACATCTTGCGGAATTAATGGTCTAATTTCTCTACCAAATGTATTCATTCCTCATCTGACAGTTTGGTGAGGTACAAAGCCAGGCAGGGAAAGAAGCTCTGGAAATAAAGAAGGGACAGTAATAGCACACATACCCCCCCCAAAAAAAAACAGCTCACCTGGACACCAAAACGTCAAAAGAAATTACAGCTGCCTAATACATTAAAGATAACAGCAACAGCCCCATGGTTACTGCATTATCCAGCACCAAACAATTTCATGCTCTGCAACTACATCATGGGGGGAAAAAAGTCACAGCAAGCCTTGGCAACATCTTAAGTGGAACAAAGTGAAAACCAGCCCGGGCTACAATACAGGAGCTGTTCCTGTTCAAAGTAACTTAATCTTCTAATACGGCTGTGTACTTTAAATGCACAGGAGGAAGGAGCTTTGAGGCATTATCTGCTGCAGGCAGAGGATCTGGGGTAAGCAATACTGGCTGCTGCTGCTCAGCTCAGTGCCAAGCTGAGCCCTGATGGGGCTGGTCAGTGCTGGCAGCAGCTGGAGAAAGTAAACTGTACACCAAGGGTCAGCATTTTGTGCTGTCTTATACAGGTTAAAATAAATTGTTCTGATTGGTACACACCCCAGTTTTAGGGGTACAAACTTTGAGCCAGCTACAAGGCTCGCTGCACAGCCATGGGGTGTAGGTGCCCTCAGTAAAAACACACATAGCACTGCTGGGTTTAAATGTCTTTTAAATGAAAAAGGCAGAACAGATGCAAGTGATGGAGGGAGGTATTTTAGTCTTGTTGTAAACCTTGGTAAGGGAGGCACAGGGAGATTAACCTGTGAAACATCAGTGCTGAGAAATGTATTTAAGTCCCAATCTCACACATAAAACCAGCCTCTCCTGAGTCTATTGAGTCTGAAACTGAGCACTGCTCAGCACAGATCGTGAGAGAGATTCAGTTTCCCAAGATACCCCCTCATTTGCTATCCTCACACCAACAAAGCAGCAGCATCTCAGGCTTTCACACTAGCTGCTAGCATTCCCACAAAGAAGAAACTTTTTTCTTTTTTATACTAATTTAATTTTAATAAGCTCAGTTCCCATTTCAATTTCTCTGAATATACAAAGTTATCACAGGAGGCCTGGTAAATTATGCACCTTTAAGGATAAGGTGAACTTCAGACTTAAAAAAAAAAAAAAATCTCAAACCAAGATAAAGCGTTTTGCAGAGCAGAACTGCTGAAGACATTTAGTGCTACAGTGGGACCCCTCCCTCCTCCTGGAGCGTGAAAAGGAAAGTATCAAAGAGCGACAAACAGAGAAGAAAGGGAGCGTGCCTATCAGGCTGTCAATCTGCCAATAAATCCCAGCTCTGCTAATGCCTTCAGTTCCCCACACGTCTCACACTGTTTAAAGACACTGTGATGTGCACTCTGAAGAATTCAAGGAGGTGGAAGCAAAGCCCAAGGCCTTTATGCTTAACTGCTGAGGAAGAAAAGGGAAGAGAAGAAAACCCTCAGCTAGGAGGATTTAAGGGACTGCAGTGCTGAAGTGCACCTGCAGCCTCTCCCATTATCACCTGCCTCTGTAATTTATAGATTTGCACTTTATGCTGATCCCCAGCCTGATGTGGAAATATGTGTGCATGGCACAGGCTGAGGGAGTCAGAGCATCACACCTGCCTGTCCAGTACCCACCAGCTTGTGAAAAAAGACATGGTGAGAAAAGCCACCATTGCACCACGAATTAAAAATTCAGGTCCTTTTTTTTTTTTCTAGAGCAGAACAAAATGCATCAGATCCCAAAACACTGAGCCCTGGGGGTGAAACTGTGCCTCATGCAGCTGACAGAGCTTGAAAAGCAGCAGGGCTCATCAGAGCAGATTTCCACCAAACCCACAAGCAGCATTCCTGCTGTTCATCTTTATCACCACAACTGGCTCACAGTGCCCAGCCAGGTCGAGACCTCGCTGCCTTTTTTTGTTCCACGAGACTTTTCACACTCCTTCCTCAGACTGAGCAGCCTGCTCCACGGTGAGCCGGGCACCTGGCTTTGCAGGGGTGGATTAATCACCACAATAAGATATTTGTAAGGCTGGCTGAATGAACCATCTATCCCCAAACTCCAGTCCCTCGCATTTTCCGTTTTAAATTTCAAAAATATGCCACTTCAGTCTTTCACACAATATGTTAAGTACAGCACATGATACATTTCTTTAGTTTGTCATCCTTACTTTTAAGAAACTTCAGAAATACTTCTGATTTTTTAATTATTTTTTCTTTTTTACTGATTTTTAAGTTGTATTTTAGATAGTATTCATTTTATTGTTATTTTACATTTTATTTGGTTTTCTTTTTCGTCTATTTACATTTTTTGAAGCTGGTCATTGACAGCCACCATATAAAACTCAGGCTGTCTAAAACATTTACCATGCTGTGGTTTCTGCCCACTGCAGCCAGCACTGCTGGAACGCTCGCCAAGTACAATCCAAGTTTTCCCATGGAAAATCTCCAGAGCAAGAAAAGCCAGGCAGCAATCAAACACCATTACAGTCAGACCCTTTGATATTTGCATGCTGTATCAAAGCCAAAGAACAATTCATTTAAAAAGACTCATCATGGGCTATTTTTGCATTAAATTTTAAATTTATAAAGCCACAGTGAGAAATTTAGATTTCTATTTTATGAAGTGTTTTTTAAATCATAGAAGCTGGGGGAGAAGAAATTTCTCCATTTTAATAAGGATACAATTGTAACTGCCAGCAATGCATTGCATTTGTCTGATGAGTCTCAGAGCAACCCTTAACCACCCTGCCCTTCCTGACATTGATGGATTGTGTAATTCCAGGAAGTAAAATATAATTATGGAGACAGATGAACAGACACCCAAGAAACAGCATAAAAAGGTATTGCATAGTCATAAAAAGCAATATTTCATATATAACATTATTAAAACTAAGGAAATGTTATCTAAAAGTGTTATCTGCATAAAGACTCTCTGCCTATTTAAACTCAAAAGGAAAAGATGGAATTTTGTTCCATGTATGGTCTACCCAGAATTTATTTCTACAGTCATTTTAGAGCAGTATTTTAAGATACCTGTATCATTATGCAGACACACTGCATGAACTTCAAAAAAATAATACATAGCAAAGCTGTCAGAATTTCTCTCTTCCCCAGGCCAACCTCAGAACACATTCTGCATTACCTCCCTGAATAGGTGATCAGGCTCTAACTTCCACGAGGGCACACAATGTCTTGGGAAATCAGGAAATCCCAAGGGAGGACATCTCAGGCTACAGACACTTCCCCAAGGTAATTCCTGAACTGATTTGTAAGTGATGGCACACATTCCTTGGCAAGGCAGAGCACAAATATTTCCTGCATGCTTGAACTGCTGGGAGCCACCACCAGCCTGCTGCTGCTCACCGTGACCTATTCAGTGTGCCAACCTTCCATCCCAGACTGTGAGCACTTGAAAACAGACAGTATTTGTTGCTCTTTTCCATTCCTTAACACAATAGGACTAATCCTTGTTCAACATTTAAGGGTGCTTCCAACAGGAATAATCTCCTCCTCAAAGCACAGCTGATTTTTACCCTAGCACTGGAATAGAAAAAATATTTCATTTTCTTACTAAAGAATTGGTCTTAAAAGCTGAATTACAAAGTGCATATTGCTGTCTACATCTTTAACAGCCTTTAATAACTTACAGGGTAAAAGACCACTGAAGAAGGAAAAAAAAACCTTTAAATAAAAAGACCCAAGCAGCAAACCCAGCAACATGCACATATATCTTATGTACACAGCCTCCCCCTTCAAACCGCTTAAGAAAAATGGTTTCTAGACAGATGGTGTTTTCCCTGCCTTGACTCCAGTTCAAATCTCCTTTTCGGAGAGACCAAGTTTTCCACTGAACTGCACATTACACACCAACAAAGAATAAATAGGCTAAATATAGCTTGCAGCCAAATCACTGCAGCCTTGCAACGCAGCATTTTCCAGAGTCCTTTGAGGACAGCCAGCATGCTGGCAATGCAGCCTGCACTATGTTTAGGTCCTCCACTTTCTAAACCATTACCTCCACACCCCTGCAGAGCCCTCTGGAAGCACACTGCTCCCAAAAGCAGAGGCACAGGGATATGGAGCCATCCCTCTGTAGGCTGCTGTCTCTTGCCACGTTCTGTGACTGAAATGCGTTTTCTCCGGGGAGCTGCCTGCAGTGGCTCTGCACCATCAGGGGATGCCCATCCTCTCCGGAGCAGCAGCCCACTGATGGTGAAGGGCTGAAGGTGGGGAAGGCAGCTGCTGATGGTCTCACCTCCCAGAGCATCTCACAAGTGACAGCTGGGGCTGTCAGACACCAAGGATCAGCACTGCTGCTGAGAGCTGAAGAAAAACCCGCAAGCAACCACCACACACACTCAGAAACACTGTTCAGGGAAATGCTGAGTGTCCATGCACTTTTTGTGATGCTCCCCAAGAGGTGTGCATTTCTTTCCTCTCCCCTTAGGAAGCACTGCTGAATTTGTGTTTTTCCAACCTTGTCTGTCTTTTAAGTTTGTGGCAGCTTGTCTGAAGCACAGGTCACATTACACCATGCAAAGCACTTCTGCTCCACAAACAGCAAACTGTGACATTCAGAGGCTTGGCCCCCTCAGGACCAAGGGTCATTGTTGTTTGCTGCTC
This sequence comes from Buphagus erythrorhynchus, assembly GCA_013400855.1. NCBI lineage: Eukaryota > Metazoa > Chordata > Aves > Passeriformes > Sturnidae > Buphagus > Buphagus erythrorhynchus. The sequence goes on from VZTT01052691.1 coordinate 20,062, forward strand.
ATTTTTTTGGGGGGGAGGCAGTTTGTTACCTGTCCCCAGGTGAGCTGCTGCCTGTCTACACATTTATTTATTTAGGTTTTATTTTGGCAGGCGAGCTCCCTGTCGCAGTGGCAACGCAGGAAACGCTTATTGTTTTACATGTTTACAAACAGCCCCTTCAGATCTCCCTTCCCTCTCTGTCCCCTGAGGTAATATGCATTGTAATAAATTCATAATTCGCATTAGGATGATTTAAACAGCTTTGGAGTGGCATGTTTTAGTGCCTTGATTCAATTGTCTGCCTCTCACACTGACAGCCCCGTGTGCTGGGAACTGCTCCCGCCTGCAAACAGGGATGAACAAGCAGGGAGAGACCTTCCAGGAGAGGAATTAGGAACAAACTCATGCAAGCCCTTCACCAAGGAGATGGGATAAACACTGCTGGCTCACCCAAGCACGTCTGGGCTATAAAGCTTTCTGTTTGGGACTGCTTTTGGGCAGTGATTTTGGGCAAGGAGAAGCTTTTCATCGCATTTACTATAAATTCCTGCCATCCAGGCAAAAAATCCTAGCAGGTTTATTAGCACCAAGCCTCCTTCAATCCATACACCATCTTGCAAAATGTTTGTAAAGGAAGGAAGGCTGGGTTGCCACAAGGGAGAAGGAGATAAAACTCTTTGTCAGAGGGAAATGCCCAGGAGTCCCTCTCTTTGTTTAAGGATCTTGAGCAATGAAAATCCACTGACAAAACACCAGCACTTCTGCTGTTGTCACAACACAAGGAAATTGTCCTACCATGTGACAGCAGAAGTTGGCTTTTAAATATTATAACCACTGCCTTGAAAGCTAAACAGCTGTATATAAATACATAATGGATCTTGGATAACTGCTTAGTGTTTTCACCTTGTACCAACCCCAAACCACTCTCTAAGTACTCACCAGCTGTTAGTCACTGCCTGCTTTCCCTACACATGCAAGAATATGCAGATGAACAACAAAAGAATAAAAATCAATGTCACAGCTTTGCTTTGATGTTTTTAAAACTGCCAAACTCCATACACATCCTTTCTACATTCATGTTGCAACTTTTGTAAGCCATGCTGGTGGAAGTATCAAAGCATCAGCAATTACAGTTGTGACAAGAAAACCATTATAAAAGGGTCACACTGTGATTAAAGCATATTTTGCTATTACAATCTGGATGCCTTTTTTTTGTTGTTTTTAATTAGGTACATTCTGGTAAAGATAAAAAAAAAAAGTTTTGTTTTCTTTTCCTGGCACCCAACATAGAAGATGCTGTAAAGATTTGTTCCATATAGTTGGACTCAATCTTGAAAGTCTTTTTCCACCTAAACCATGCTATGGTACTATGAAAACCTACTTAAAGGCACTACATCAGCTATGAGGATCACTGATACTTGGGGTTAGAAGTGTTTTTTTTCCTATTATCAACCAAAGGAATCCACTGCACCTGCATAATGAGAGAGGAACACAGGGGGCTGTCCCACACTGAGCCCAGCCTCAGGTGCTGTTTGACTAACAGAGGCTCATGTGGCAGCAGCTCTCCCTGGAATTACCACCCTGGCTTTTCTCTCAGGGGGGCTGTTCTTTCCTGCATTCACTTTCTTTTTGACACAGGACACACCATGTCCTAGCTGCCATCTCCCAGCCAAGTGGAGATACTGCCTAGTGGTATTTGCTGTCTTTCCCATACCCCTCCTATCCCAGAGGATTAACCATCTCTGATCAGTTATCACCAGCACCTTTTTCTGTCTTTGCCTGTATCCTAATTCCTCAGTTTGATTCTGTTTCCAGGCTAATCCCAGTGTCTGGTGCTATTATGTTTTACCCTATTTCTGTTACACTTCTGCTCTACTCCAGATCAAACTGTATTTTTAAACAGCAATAGCAACATATTTACTTATTGTACTGCAATCAGCCAACTACACAAAGATAAAACTAATCATTTAATAAGTCAGCCTAGGCTTTTTTTTTCCATCTGTAGCAAAGGGCAGTAATACATGAGATCATCAATTAATCAGGCTCCAAGACATTATCTTTGCCCCTCTCCTTTCAAACACAGAAGTGCTGTTTTCCACTGCCTCACATATTGCTTAATACACTTATTCTAAATCCAGTTGTCCTCAGAATAATTTCAATTACAGAATTCCTCTTTTCTCTGTTACAGCCCTCACAAAGTTGAATCACATTATACTTGAAAACACCAAGATGTGACACTCTTGGATTCCATTAATGCTGAATAAAACACTGCCTCAACTTTTTTTCCTCCCCCTGGTTCCAGAGCCGAGCCTGGTAAACACAAGGGGCTGCTCTGCCAGGGAAGCCATGCACGAAAGTCTTTAGAACAGTGCCAAACTTTTCATCCCCACATCTCAGAAAATGCAAGATCTTAGACAGGGTAGGCACGGTATTTCAGCAGAATTCTCCATATCTCACAGCAGGCTGTCAAACCATATTAGTACAGATCTGTCTCATAACTCACTTGGGATGCACTCCTCAAAAATTCAAACCTCAGAATATATGCACCCATTGAGATAGGGCATAAAATAAAAAATATTAAAAGAAAAAAATCAACAAAAGTCAACAACAGTTTATAAAGAAGGATTATGGATACAAAGAGATTTGCATCTGATATATAACTAAATCCCAGTGATCTGGATTAAAGCAGGAAAGCCTCCTTTAGATACGCAGAAAGTCATGGGGGGAAAAAAAAAGAACAATTAAAAATTCTACAGGGGCATAATTTAGCCCCTAATACAAAGCACAGTTTCATTATTCCAAAATGAAATTCAGTGGAAATAATGCCTCCAACAGTTTGAAAAAAGGTGCCTGGAAATGCCAGGAAATGAGAATCGGTTTATGCAAAGAAAATTAAGGAGATTATATGAGGTTGGGGAAAAAGGATAGGCCACACAGCCCTTTCTCCTTCCACCTTCTGGCATCTTTCATTCCCAGAAAATGAAATTCCCACCAAGCCACAGCAGAGCAGAGGGTGGGGAAGAAATGGCCATAAATCATTCACACTGGAGCACTCTCCCACAAATCTCAGCTTTTCTTAAAAGCTGCATTTTGGCCAATTTCTCCACAATAATTCAGTTCTGGTCAAAGGCACGAGGTGCCCAGCAGAAGGAGTGCCAGGATCCACAGCCTTGGCTGGCAGCAGTGCCCAACCTGAGCTGAGCTCTGCTAAGGAATCACCATGGCACTCCCCACCATCAGCTCCTACAGCAAAGGGATGTTTTAATTAACACAGTGTCATGCAACAGAGAAAAAGCATATTTCGACCTGGATTAGCATATGCTTCACTTAACAATAATCACCGCACTCACAAAGAGCCTGACAGCTGAAGTATACACTGAGCTGGGCCTAAACAAGTTTCTGACATCAGCAAAAAAAGAAAAGTATGAATTAAGAAAAATATTATCTTTAGCTGACTTTAGTGACTTTAAAAATCATGTTGCTGTTCCCACATCCTATGGAGAAGAGCTCTTCTATCCAACTCTTGTGGTGCAGATCAAAGCAAACCCTGAATTCCCTTTAACAAACTGTGTATGCTCTGTGACAACTGGGGTTTTTTGTTTCCTAAGCAGAATAAAACTAGCTCCATCTGCACTGTAATGAAGAAAAGACTGCAGAGCTGGAATCCAAGGATGTCAATTGAGTCTTTTTAAAGATACAAGGTCCTAAAAGCTCCTGCAACCTCTCCAGTGCCTGGGGAGGGGTGAGCTGTACAGGGCAGCTGAAGCAAACCTGAGCAGCCTGAGCTCCAAATGCTCCCCTCTGTTTGAAAAGAAACTTGGCTACCAAATAATTCACGAGCACACACTGAACTTACAGAAAGGAAATACACTTATTTTCTGCCTGGCCAAATAGTGAATTAGAGAAGAGTCAGAAGTTATTTGATAATGGCAGCAACCAGTACAGTTCTTAATCACTGACAGTAAAAGGTAGCTAAGTAAGCATCTTAAACCAGGAAATTCCCAATTCCTTGCAAAAGAGGGAAAAAGAAAAAAAAAAAGAATCAATCAGAAGCTGTCATGATACCCCATTGTTCAGCACTGTTAGCATTAGGCAAGAGTCACAGGGGATTAAGGCAGCAGAGAAGGTGCAGTAGTTCCTGACTGCTAAGCAAATGCAGGCTGCCTGGTAACACATGGCACAGGGCTGTGATTAATCATTAGGATGCGACAGAAGGCAACCACCACGAGATAATGTCAGCAGCTGAACTGTGCCCTGCCCCTAGTGACAAGTTGCTTATCCTAACATGCTCCACATTTGTATGACTAAGAAAGCAACCCCAGCTTGCCCAGTGCTTCCGACCCACGGCCAAAGGCTGGAGGATGCAGCCAGGGTGAGGGGCAGGTAAAACACTGGGGGCTCAATCCTTGCAGGTCTAAAAGCATCTTTGATGGGACCTGGCTGCAGTGTTTCTGCAGGAAACCACTGCCTTTCACACCCCTCTAACACCACTAAAGGGGCTTCTCTGGATTTACAGCAACAGGATTTTTCTAGATTGACTGCAATCGGCAGCAGCCTGTGGTGAAAGCAAAGGTGATATTTTTTATTTCTACTTTATATCAAGAAAGAACCTAAGCTTCAGAACTTCCAGGAACCAATATCCACAAAATACCTTGCAAAACAACTTTCCCTGATACTCACTGAAACAAAAATTCAAGTGACCTCTGAAAACTATGCAGGTGGTTTGATCTATTCCCAGAATTGATTGGTTTTTCTTGTTTTGTTTGGGTCTTAAGCACACAGAATAAGAAAAATTTGAAAGCTCTGCACCATCAGCAAGGGAAGGAAGGAAAACCGATGCATCCTTCATTCTGCCCACTGCAATGGGCCATTAGTAAAGTTCTACTCTGCATTAAACAGCATTTCATGAGAACAATTATTTATTAAGGGTATGGACAATAGCATTGATTGTTACAAGTTTGATTGATTAAACAGACAAATTGGCACAGTTTCTCCCTCCCTGCCTGCCATATGTTTCTTCTTAAACATCTGGCAAAGTCTTTGTTTTTCCTTGAGTAACCTAACAGGTGTTGAACCAAATCCTAAATGCTTCAGTTTTCCCATTGGAAGCAGATGGGTGGAGGAGACACAAGAATATTGCATTTCCAATATCTCTCCTTCCTTCTCCTCTATGGTGGCCTCACTAATAGCCTGAGTTTAAAAATAGCAGAGAGAATTTCAGATTCATCATTAGTGATCTTTTGATGTGGAGAAGACTCTTTACACCGAGACAAGGAAGTCAGACCTCGCTGCATTGATGCATTTTCCCCCGTTCCTTTTCACAGCACAAAGCATACAAAAAAAGAAAAGACTTTTATATAAGCCCTTCATATTGCTGTCATTAAAAATGTTGACCATTCTGCCTCCCATCTGAAGGGGGTTATTTGTACCTTGCTCTTGGGTCTCTACAAGCCACAGTCTCCTCTGCTGCTGGAAGTCACCGAGTGCCACAGTCAAGCTCTCCCTTCAAGTCCTGTGTTGGGCACTGCACCAAATTTGTAATTCAAGCTGAAAGCACAGAAACACAGGTGCCTAACACTGAGAGGGCACTCTTTATTTTGAAAAAATGCAGCACCACTTTAGTTAATTAGGTCTTATCTGTTTAAAGCTACAGGATAGTTTGATAACAATTAAGAAGGACTCCCAACAGGCTGCTGGGATCAAAGGCCCTTTCTGCTACGACGTTTAACAAGGAAATTAACACTTTTGCCAAGTAATTTGCACATGCTGCCAAAGTTGTTTTAACTTGCTGTAATATTTTAGTTTTAAATATGTACCTGCAGAGATGCTGCTTTAATTCAAGCGTTCTGTGTGCCAGCTACAGGCTCCCTACCAGACCACCAGCTCCCATTTACTGCTGGAGGGGAGCTTTCACCAACAGCATAACTGAAGTGCTTGCTTCTAGTCACTTCGAGAGATAAAAAAAGGAAACAAACAAACAAGAGTTTGGAGGCAAAAATTCCCTCACCATGTTCTTATTCATGGAAACTAAATATTTCCAAAAGACTACCTGGGGGATCTCAACTCTTAATGTCACAAGAATTAATGAGAACTGTGATGCCAAGATGCCATGCATGATTGAAAAACTCCAACTGGACTCTTCTGATGGGTTTTTAATGTTTGAGACTGGGGAGCAATCACGGCTCCAGAGAGCTGTAATGATGAATGTCTGAGGGACAGTGAATATAATGAGGGAAAACACAGATTGAACAGCTGTATTTCATAAAGAAACAATAAAACCATGTATAGCAGTTTTTCTTTTTTAATTCAGTGCACTGTTTAAGGAGATGCCCTGATACCCAGTAAATTATGCTCACATATCCTCTCTGCTGATTACTCTTTTATAAGATCAAGCTTCCAGCAGAGTGGGGTGCTTGTCCCCTGGTTCCCTGGGATGCAGGGCTGAGCACCAGCAGTCCCAGCTGGCTCTGGAGTTCCTTTCTTTGAGTCCATCCTGCTGTACCCTGAACCAGGGGCACACCACAGGCACTGCCCTTTGTGCTGCTAAACAAACTGCAGGATCGATCCTTGAAGGAAGCCCTTCCCTGCTGCTGCTGTGCAGAGATGATTCATTCATTCAGCATTACTCAGCTCAGGTTAGCAGCCAAGAAGCCAGAGTTTATAGAGTGCACCAACTCAAAAGCCAAAATTACATTTATTTCTTATAGTAAATCAAGAGCAGACCAAACTAAGCGAGACAACAGGACTGTGGCTAAAGCCAAGCAGTGAAATTTGGAGGACAAGGGACAGCCTGACACTGCTTTACTTCAATTTCCTTCCATGAGGAGGGCAGTGATGGCTTTCATTGGGTGATGATGGCCAAGGCTGAACACAACCACAGCCTCCAGCCCTCACCATCACCCCACCCATGGCTACAGCATCACCCACCCACTCCTGCACAGAGACCAGGCAGTCCAGACACAGAGGTTTCAGCTACCCATTGCTCCTAATTAGACACTGGTGCTGTTTCACTGAAACATTCCATCAGTGACCCCATGGCACCAACAGCCCAGAGCCAGCAGCTCAGGAGAGCAGGAGTGCAACTCCTGCAGCACATCAATTTAAAGAGGGAAGATGAAGTGCCATCCTTGGATCTGGAGAAAAAGGGAAAGCTGTTTTTAAATCTGGAACCACTAAATACAGACTCTCACCATGCAAACATACCACTTTCACGGACGAGACACCGGCAAAAAGCATTTTATTTTTACTAGCACTTCTTTTGTTCTCTTCAGTAACTCAGCCACATCAGTCAGTGACCCACTGCAGCACTGAGCAAAAATACCCAGGTCCCAGCAAGACACCAGTGAGTCAGTGAGACACTCCCTGTGCCAGAGCTCTGGCTGGAGCTGCAGAGGTAGAACCAGCACAGAACCACATCCTGCAGCCAACCCACCACACTGACAGCCCTGCTGCCAGCTCTCAAAGCCACCTCCAGCCCCTCAAAGAAAGCTTCAAGTTCTCTACCACTTTTAATTAGAGCTCAAAGTGCACCAGGTTCTCAAGTTTTTAATCACATAAGCTTTGTGAATTAGTTAGCACGACAGCAGACAGCATCAGACAGCACGAGAAAAGGAATTAAGAGTATTTGCAATCCTTTTGCTACTTCTGTTCCAATGCTGATCATTACATGGCAAGAGACTTGCAGGGCTCAGCATCACCGTGTTACAGGAGCCACTGTGCTCTCAAATCAAAGGCTAAAGGCTTAAATCAAAATCGGAGGGCTAGGTGCTATAAAAAGGCTAAGGAACAAAAAATAGCTTCTGACAAGTTCTAAGCAGACAAGGCCAGCAAAGAATAAGGAGACATCAGTAGCTGTCACATATTTCTCATTTAACCTCAGGCAAATTGTTTACTTTTTGCCTCAATTTCATATCTCTGAAATCTAACTAATAATACTGACTGCAGTCAGAGCTCCCAAGCTCCAAGCCTTAGCCAATACACTCTATTTCTAAAAATGAAAAATAACGTTTCAGTCAAGTTGCTATTCATATTTTTGGATACAAAAGTATCTGCTGATTAGTCAGGGTAACTCTTGAACTGCAAACCAGTGTTTTATTAGAACAATTTTCTCCCTGAAATTAATTATTAAACTGGACACACTACCCAAAAGTATTATCTTCCTTCAGAAGCAATATTTAATATTGCATATGAAGTGCAGGTCCTTTCCCCAGTCCTTAACTATAGCAGCATCTCTGACAAAGCCAGTGCACATCAATGTGCTGTTATACTGGAAAAGCTGCATTCTAGATTTGGCTCAATACACACATCAGAAACCTCACTCTTCAGATGGCTTGTTGGATTTCTGAGACTGAAGAGCTTTTCCTGGCTCATACATGTAGTAAGCGAAGTATAGCCAGGAAATTACTCACTTTTGAGGACAGGTCTTTTTTAACCCAAGCCAGAGAAGGTCTGGAGCCTTATTTCAGATGACAAGCAATTAAAAACCAAACCAACCCTTCCCCAACAGTTGCAAGAAGCCAATCCCAGAGCAACCCCAGTAACTGGAGCCAGTTTTGCAAGATACTTTATGAAAGGTGGAAATTTGGCTATGTTCCCAATCTAAGTTTTTCTCCAGGGGCTCACATGAAGACTGCCAGCACAGTGAGACAGGTGCCCCCCACCTTTACAAAAAAAGGCTGTCTCCAACCCCTTGTACAGAGACAATTTAGTAAATTCACTCTACCTCAGTTTTCTCTCACTTCCCTCAGACAGTTCCCAACAGTTTCTGTGTTACAGAAAACATCTCCTGTAGCCTTTCAAAATTAAGGATGTTGTGCAGGTGTTAATTACTGGCATGGATAGCCAACAGGCATCCAGGTAATACCACAGGGCAGACACACACAGGTCCCTGCTGCAGTGGTCACAGGCTCTCCAGAGCAAAGATTAGAGTCTATCAGAATAGGAAGAAGGGTGTGCAAAGTCAGTTTGATT